>MU866192.1:0-91825 GCA_033296915.1 Triangularia setosa | reverse complement strand
ACCCGGCCTTAGAGCACGGTTTTCCTATGTAAATAGCAACAGCAGGACCGGCACACTCTTTCCATTAGGGTAGAACGGAGTAGGAATAATAATAAGATACTTCCAGCGCCCTATTAAGCACTCCCTAACTCCATGTATACTCTAGCGCCTATTTCTCCTTCTTTAACGTATTGCCGTATACCCCATTTGGGTTCTCTTGCATACTTCACTTCTGATAGGCTAGGATCCAGTCTATAGAGCTACAGGGGGATCCTCCCAATATCTGCTCCCGTCAAACCATGGATTAACAGGTGTTACAACCCACGACTCTGTGGGGCCAGCGGGAAGAAGGGACCAATCAAGAGATGCTCAGTGTGCTCGGTGTACTGAGCAGGAAGAGCAGGAGAACAGCCAAGCAGAGAGCGCTCAGTATGCTCGGTGTACTGAGTAAGGTGAGCATGATAGACGGAGGTCTATATATACGGAGGAACTTGCCTGTGTAGATAGTTCCTCAGTCAGCAATACAATTGCAAGATTGTGATACCATCACCATCGGAGACAATTGTGCGATCATTGTTGTGTACCTTTTGGCTACATGTGACGATCCCCTGTCCAGAACCTCTGAAAGGGATACCGGTTGAAGGCGAACTTTTAGATAATGGATCGGTGCAGCTAAACAGTGCACAACAAGATGTCTCAATGTAAACACTCGATACCGTGAATACAAGCTGTGATTGCATACTGCGGAACTATCTACAAGCTATCTAGTTCCTCCGTATATATAGACCTGTGATTTTCTCTGATCATGGTGATCATTCCGCTCATCCCCAATGATCACAATGATCGTTATGATCCTTCCTGGTTCCCTATTGGTCATGCTCCCGTGCTCCCTGCATTTCCTAGTCCTATCGACCGTGATCGCCTTGACCGTTGCGACCTCGTTCTGATTGGTTGGTGACCTCGCACTGCTCCACCGTTCCCGATGTTGAGGTTGTGACACACAGGTGGACGCAGACTCTAGATGGGCCAATAGGAGTAGAATACTAGGGTGGAAGAGGTCCCTGTAGGTAGCCAATCAGAAGAGGACCGATGGACCGGTGCATGGAGGACGGTCCAACGGTCCATGAGAGTCATAGGTCTATATATACGGAGGAACTAGATAGCTTGTAGATAGTTCTGCAGTACGAAATCACAGCTTGTATTCACGGCATCTTGTGTTTACATTGAGACAATCTTGTTGTGCACTGTTTGGCTGCACCGAACCAACATTCAGAGGGCAACCTTCAATTATGTATCTCTTTCAGAGGTTCTGGATAAGGGTTCGTCACAATAATGCAGAATTGACGAAGTTGTAGTTGTTCAAAGTTGGTGGTTAAAGTAGCAGTCAAGATGTACAGGGTGGCCCGAATGGGGTGTGGTTTGGATGCACGTGGGTCGACTTAAGGTTTATACTGTTTTATCCTAGTTATAGATGCCACAAGACTAACAAGTATTCTCTCTCGCAACCAAGGGGCAAGTTCGAGATATTTTAGGAAGGAGGACACGAAGCTGTGTTAGACGTATCTTTAGATCTTTTCATCAACGTAAACTAGGTGGTGGCTTTATGCCCTATTAAGGCAGGACAGGCTCGCTTTCCGGTAGTGGAGTGTTCCCAGAGTATTAAGAGATGATCTGGCCCCTGGGCAACGGCCCCAGAGGCACATGGCGACTGCGGGCAGGGTTGGAACGGCCTTGTGCTGATGTTGGCCTCGCGGGCAGGAAGCCCCGGCCATGCGGATTGGAATATTCCTCAGGCTTATGGTCATGATGTACGTATGTATGACTGAGGCATGGTTCTCACTTCGCGTCCGGCACCCCTTCTGCGGCGGCTGTGGCATCGGCAGCGGCCGCCGAACGCGCCCTCTTCTTTTTCTTGCTGTTCCGCACGCAAAAGAAGACACACGAGCCGATCAAGAGGGCACCGATGATGGGCATGCCAACCATTAGGAACCACTGGGCGTTTACGGGCAGGAAGTTGTTCCTGTTGTTACCCGAGGGGGAGGAGCGGTCGTACTTTCCGTCCGGGATAACCTCGCCAGGGGTCCACGTCGGCACCAGCATGCTGTTTGTGATGGAAGGCGGCTGGGGAGTGAGGTTGGGGATGTCGGAGGCGGACCAGGTGATGGCCCAAGCATTGTGCACAAGGAGGGTGCTGCTGGCAGCGTCGGCGCCGGTGATGGTGGCGGCGTCTGAGCCTGAGTCCGAGTTCAGCCTGAAGGTCCAGCGGCCGCAGCCGTTGGTGATCTTCCCCCGGACGAGTTCTCTGTGTTCAAAGGAGAGATAGTCGTAGCCGCTGCATGCAATTGTCAGCCGGGGTGCATCGGGTTAGGGAAGCAAGGGGGCGCACCTGTCGCAGCAGAAAGCCGTGAACTTGTCCGTCTCGTCGCCGTCGGCGATGCTGTGGTAGACCCAGCCACTGGGGCACACGGCGGGGTTGAAGTTCATGCGGCTCTCCGGGACGACATCGGCCCAGCCACCGGGGAGGCATGAGGGGTCGTCGGCGACGAGGACTGCGGCGACGCCATCGATGGAGGATGTGTCGACGCTGGTGGTGGTGAAGCTAGGGCAGTCTGGCGGCGCCACGAAGGGTGTGGTGAGGGCGAGGAGCGCCGTCACCGTCGCGGCGACCGACGGCGGGCTGGACGACATGGGGGCATGTTACAGGGTACCAGTTTGTAGTTGGAATGTGGTGTGTACTGGGCGCAGAGGTCGGAGAGAGTTGAGTGACCAAGGTGGCAGGTTACCCAGGCTCCGCTTGGGGCGGCCTTCGCCTCTATACCTCCCTGTATTCGGCACATGACAGTCTAGCAAAACCTCGATACGCAGACACGGCGGAGCACACAAACTGCATCGTACGGGTGCGGTACCGAAGCAGAAACGGCTCGTTTGGGTGCGCTGTTATGCAGCCCTGCGGCGCGGACAGGGGTCCAGTGGCGGATGACGATACCAAAAGAAAGGGCTCACCGCCTTATTGGGTTTAGGTCAGTACAGTGGCTTTCTGCCAAGCAGAACTGCTAAACCATAATAGGCGGTCAGCCATTTCTTTTGGTAGGGGCTTCCGGAGCAATTTATCCATTTAACCGTGATTATGCGCCTTTTTTGGTGGAGACCGCGGCTACTTAGCGCGACATTGCGCTAAACAGCTGGGATGTGCTGTCTTGTACCCTTGGCATGCGCTTAGCACATTTACACCTTCCGATTGGTTGAAAATGTTTCTCCACCGAAAAGGGCACATAATCACCTACACAGTACTGTATGGTAGTGTAGTGTAGTGGACCCTGGACTTCAGGGCGCCTTCCCGACTTGGCTCCCATTTAGCACTTGAAGTTTGTCACGGCTTGGTGGTGAAGGACAGGATTACACAGGATGAAGGGTTGGGGTTGAATGCAGGACCAGAGCTCCGACCGGGGTTTTATGACAAGAAGATGGAGCTGCAAGCCCACACTTCTTCCTTTCTTCTCCATCTTACGATTACATTGATAGACTGGCAATGGTATTGGCCTTTGACCTACTTATACCTCTCATTCGTGACAAAGTTCATGTCACGTTGCCACGACACGCAACACATCTGGATCATTTCTTCTGCCAGGCACAGACGGCGCACACGGATTACGCGAGACTGAATTTCTACACAAAAAATCGAAACTTGTGCGTTTCAGCACAATAAGTAAAGAAAGTCTAGATCACACTGCCTTTGGCCTAAAAACTGATACCCGTTAGGTTCGCGTGGATGGGCCCCTTGTACTCCGGGTTGCGGATGTCCTTGGTTAGCACGGTGCCGTTGCTGAAGACGATCCCATTCCTTAGGATCTCGGATTGGCCCACGTGCAGCGTCGGCGGCGGGTTGTCGACGGTCGTGCCGTTGGCGAAGATGATGCCGTTCCACGACGACACGAGCGGGTTGTCCTGCGGCGTGGGCGCGATGCGCGCGTTGCCGCTCCGCTTCGGCAGCAGCATGGACTGCTTGGGGCTGATGTCGCAGTTCTCGCTGAGGATGTACAAATTCATCCCGATGGCGAGTGTGTACAGCTCGGCGCCCAGCTCGCCCCAGCTGCGTTCGTTCATGAGGATCTGCCCGATGTAGTTGACCATGATGACGTTAGGGAACGCCGTGGGCGACATGTCCGGCACGCCGCGCCAGTAGAGCGCCAGGTTGGTCGGCAGCACGGCGATGGACTGCAGGCCGTAGGTGAAGATCGAGGTCAAGAAGTGCGGCATGCTGAGCCACTGCGACACGAGCACGTCGCTGCGCGAGTTCTTCCACTTGTTCACCATGGCTTCCAGGTTCCATTGCCTTCTACCGCCGGCCTACTACATGGTGATATCCACACACTCGCTTTTCGCCACGCTGTCGAAAGACACTAAGGGTTTGAGGGTGCCTTGCTTGATTGGTTTTGCTACTGTCAGGATGAAGACCTGCGGTGGGCTGAGGCTAGGAGATTGGATGCGGTGATACGCTATGTTCAGAGAGGGTTATCACAGGGCTAATCAGGTGAGGCGCTGTTCTTCGCTTCGCTCACACTGCAACTATGAAGCCCTGATGATAAGCACTAGATACAAACCCTTGTAAAAGCGCAACGTCCCAGCTTATGCGATCCACAGGACCAAGCATGATAGATTATTTCATCCGCAGTTTACGTCAAAAGAACAAAGCGACACAACAGGTTGAAATTGTCGCGGGAAAAGGTAGCTGAATTCTTTCCCATAACCTTCATTAACAGGAATTACTTACACATCCGCCAGACAAGGGTCTCATTATTTTGCTTCATGGAGTTCCTGGCGTCGGAAAAACCACCACGGCCGGTAAGAGCATTGTTTTCATGAGGCACCAGCACTGGCCATGTCTATGACGCTGACGGGACCATCACCAATATAAGAGGGTGTGGCAGAGAGGTTCAGGAGACCAGTATTTCCGATAACCTGCGGTATTTACCCTTCTCCATTCCCCCCTCTCTGGCTCAGCCATGTTCGCCGCTGTCACAGGCCACTATTCTGGTGTCCCCACACTAGCCAATATATTGCCAGACCAGCCTCATAGCTAAATTAATTCCTTTGTGCCACTTTGATAATTTATACCATACCATAACAGCCGCTGTTTCAAGTAACTGACGTCCGCATCATATTATTTCTTTTAGGTGGCTTGGAAGCCTACGAGGTTGTAGCAGCTCTCGAAACACACTTCACACTCGCGAGTCAATGGGGTTGTGTACTGCTGCTCGACGAAGCTGACGTCTTTCTTGCGGCTCGCTCAAAGCAAGACTTCAAGTGTAATGGGTTAGTTTCGGGCAAGACTCCCTGTCTCTTATCTACGATCCTCACCTTCTGTTTTTGGATGTAAAAACACTTCGGATGATGCCCTCGATATTACCTATGAATCTCACTGGTACACCCGCCTCAGTTTTTCTGCGCGTTCTAGAGTATTACACCGGGATCCTCTTCTTGACCACCAACCGTGTCGGGGACTTTGATGAAGCCTTCACATCGCGAATTCACATCAGCTTTTACTATCCACAACTGGATATAAAGTCGACAAGGTCAATCTTTGAGCTCAACTTCAGGTTTATTGAAAGAAGATTTCATCAGAGACAGCGAGGAATCAGTATCGACCGGGATGGTATCCTGAGGTTTGCATTAACCTATTTTGCCGAAAACCCCACGAGGAAATGGAACGGCCGTCAAATCCGCAATGCCTGCCAGACAGCCCTCGCTCTGGCCGAGTTTCGCGCTCAACGAGGAAGCTATGAGCGGGTAAAGAATGCCGATGCTGTAGTGGAACTCAAGATTGAGGACCTCCAAACCGTGGCGAAGGCCTACTTGCAGTTTATGCATTATCTGGGCAAAGTGCATGGGATGGATGCTGAGAAGCTAGCAAAGCAGCTTGCACTACGTGCTCGCGAGCTGGATTTGATCAAGGGCCGGAGTCTGGATGATGATTTCGGAAGGGACGGCCCGAGGAGGCAAGACGGCGCCGATTTAAGGCAATCGTATACTTATGCAGCTCAAATGCAGCCAGGAATGTCTTATCCAACGCCACAGAGCTTCTTAACAGCACAAAGTTTCCCCACACAAGGGTTCTCAACAGGACAGGGTTTCTCAACAGGATAAGGCTTCTCAACAGCACAAGGCTTTCCAACGCCACAGAACACTTTTTTCCCACGGAGCACGCCCCCCACTGGCTATCCTCGAATGCAGCAGCAGTACAACAACCCGAGCAACCAAGCTCCCACCCGCATGACGCCATCCCCAATATCTCATCCAACACAGCATGAACAGCACTTGAATCCGGTATATCATCCAAGATACTCGGGGTCGTGCGGACTTGGTAACAGCTATTCTACATTTGTCCCACAACCGGCAGTCCAGCCCGAGCAGCAACAAGTACCTCGTGCCCATGCACAGAGCCAGCCACAGCAGACAGGCCAGGCGCCAGCACCACGGATGGATTTGTGGAACCAGATGCAAGGATAGGTGTGGACAGTATGTCGTCTGTCCTTGGCTCTATGGAAGTTTAGATACACAGGTTCTCTTGCGGGAGGCAGTGGACGATATTCCTTTCTTTTGAAACAGCCTATTTTCTCTGCTGGGATAAGTTATAGAACACGTTTTCCCACCATTGTTGAGACGGATCTCTCGAATTCTAGTGATCTCTTCTTCTCCTTCAAACATGCATTGTCACTCGCAAAATGTCATTTCGCTTTTATTTGCCGCGGTCAGGCCGCATCGAGGAGAACCGTATGAAAGCAACGGTACCGGCCAGTATGGAACCTGACCAAGCTGTATCCCTGAAATACCAGGGCTGATGTTCTAAAATTCTCAGAACACCAGCACCCAGCTTCTCTCTCGCCACATCCCTGCAAGAGGTCGGTTAAGGCAACCGTTACCAGAACCAAAGAAACCGATTGAGGTGTAGCCACCCAAGTCGTACAATCTGACCAATGCAACCGATGCACTTCATAGCTGCTAGATTAGCCCACAAACTAGTAGTCGAACGGTGTGATGATGGAGGCTTAAAGGCAGCACTGGGGGCGGCCCACTGAGAGTCTTCGCTACAGCGCAGTCGAAGGCTATCAAGACAAACAATCGGTAAAAGACATAGGCACATGAGGGGCGTCCATCAGTTGTCGGGCTAACAGCGATCGAGTTCGATGTCTAGCCATACAATATTAGGGCAAATAGGGGCTTGGTCAAGTTGATGGAGCCCGTGGGGCCGTGTCCAGACTTTGAAGGATATGGCGCTTGTCACGAGGATACCGGAGGTCATTACCTTAGCCATATATCTCATCTTGGAGGCAATTGCTGGGAGGTAGAAGACTAATCAATTGATGGGGTAATCTCAACAGAGAACTGTTGCCCTGCCAATTATACCTGTCTTGATAACGGCTGCATATTGACACAAAAGCTTTAGACTGGTCCGGTCACTCCTACTGTCACGCAGAGTGGAGCGCCTTTTACCGCCTTATCGTTGGCACGCCTCAGGACTTCGGCTCCGGATCTTAGAAATACAGCGTCAGAAGTTCAGCCCTCTGAATCCACCACTCAGGGACTGATGCTAACAACATCAGACGCTGGGTTCTCTGGACCCTCTAGACCGAGTCAGGGAGCAGTGATAGCGATTATCATCTCGCCCATCATCGCCGTTTTATGCGTCGCTATAGGGATTTATATCATTATCAGACGGCGTCATGGACAACGAGCTGGCGCTGAAAGCCTACAGGATACGCGCACTAGAGGACCTCACGAAAAGGATGCTGAGAGCTAGGCCAAAACGGAGCCTGGACTGAATGGCTATTTGCCCTGGGAAATACCAACCGATAGCGGAGTTATAGAACTGCCACACTGCGATCAGACTTAGGAGTTGGACGATACACAGTATACCCCGGAGTTTCCGGCCTCGCATGGGGTGTCGGAGATGGACGTTGAGTGGGAAAAGAGTCTTCGTGTCACTGTCCTCTGTCACGCAATCAGGATTCGAGATAAGTCAAAGGGGTGAGTGATTGTTTGACAAGGTGGATGGCGAATGAGATAGATACGAGCCAGAAGAACGCGAAGGGAAAAGTGCAGTGTTTTTAATGTGATCCTGAGTACGGCCTTGAAGCTTCCAGCCATGACTTTTCAAGCCAAATCAACGGAGGCAGTCTCGCTCAGATGAACGAGGAACGTCTCATACTCTTTGCCTCAGCCACCTGCATAACCCTTTGCAGCAGCAACGTCGCCTGAGCCGTGTCGGTGGTATCGAGAACGGTCAGGTGAATGGACCCCTGCCGCGCCTTGATTTTCGACTGAAATTCGTTAACAAAAAACTGAACTCCGGCCTTCAAATTTCTGGGATCTCCTCGATAATCAGGATAGAACTGGGAAAGCGGCTTATAGCCACTCTTGACCTTCTGTTCAAAGAGGTCCATTTTTGTGAAGTTGACAAAGAACGCAGTGTTGTCAAACCATTTTGAGTTGACAAGAGATTCGAAAAGCATTAGGGATTCGGTCATGCTGATCTTGAACATAGAGAGATTAGCATCTCCAAATCCAAGTAACGGGCTGGTACCTATGGGAACTTACTGCGCTTTCATCCTCGCGTAATCCTTCATCGTATGCCCCTAGGGGGGCTTGGTATAGGATGATATCCACGTTTTCGAAGGCGTGGATCCATTTTTTTCTTTCAGATCGAGTACCCCCAACGTCGTAAACGCAATACTGTATGTTGCTGACTTCGAAGACATAATCGGAGATACCAAGCGTTTGAACCACTGAGGAAAGGTGAAAGATGTCCTGTTCAGTGGGCATATAATTCTTGTCGGAGATTCGATCAAGATGTAGCATGAAACTAGGTAGGAGATAATGTTAGTCAGGTAAACACTAGTCAAACAAACAGAAGACACATGAAGTAGAGTGCTACCATACTATGAAACATCAAGCGACGTTCCCTTTTTCAGCCATTCATGACTTTTCGCGGCACGAGAGCGCCAACTCTCAACAGCCCAAATATCGCGAATTAGAGGAACCACCCGATCAGAAAAGATTGAGTCGTCGACAACCGCAAGATGGTCCATCTCATGAATCGCAATGGCGTCTCTGAGTATGTCCTGCAGATGATGTTAGCATGGCAGTAAATGTCAAGGCTTACCTACCAGATAGGAACTTGACTCTAATCAACTTTGGCGGTGACTGACCATTCTTTGCATCAGATCATACTCTGGTCGAGCCACAGCCTCTTCTTGGCCAAATAAAAGTAAGAAAAAGAAACGACAAAGCTCCCGGACAACTTCACGTCTCATGAAAATTTTGTCATCAATTGATGGCATCTGACTTTGTCCGCCCCAGACGATCTGCAACTGTTTCAAGAGAGTGCTTTTGCCGGAACCCCCTGTTCCTAAAAGTAGAACTTTGATTTTTGATTTGTTCGGCGGATGGGGGCTAATGGGAATGTTGCTCGTACTGTTCCTTCTGTTCTGGTCAGAATTTCTCGGTATCGTCAGGAAGCCTTCTGCTGGGATCATAGCGACGTCAGATACTGTTCGCCGAGACCGTCTTGGAACACGACCCAAAAGGGTTGTTCTCCATGCACGGCCATAAACCTTGGTGTTGAGCAATTGGTTGTCGAACGGAAAGATGGCGGAGAGTCTGGACATGGTGTCTGTTTCTACCGTGCATATCGAAGTCCTATCTTCATGCACGATCAGGGAAGCAGAGTCATTTTCCATGGCAGCGATGGCGGTCCGTGTAGTTGGTGCCTCGAGGAGCTGTCTTTGTTCAGAGAGTGACTTGGTGTTGCAGGCTGCTAGGAGCAACGTCAGGGTGGCTGTCTGTTGTCCTATCATTTTTTGGATAGCGTCGATATTAGGTCCATTCAGGGCGAGCTTCAGCTTTCCCAGGCTGCTTAACCGGAGGCTTCCTTGGTGTAGATTCTCCAGATGGCTGTCAAGTTTGCTGGCCAAGATTTGGCAGCACAGAATGACCGAGTCCAGATCCATCTTCAGCTGATAATGAGGCTCTGGTTCCGTCTCGGCCCATTCTGATATTTTCACCAGCCCTGTTCTTAGAACACTCAGTTGACTGGTGAGGTTCATAAATAATAGATCGGCATCTTTGTACTGGCTGCGGAGTGTGGTGATGGCGCTTATGGACCGCGCCAAGACATCGATAATGCCTGCCACTGAGCCCACGGCGCCTACAACTGACAGAGGATCGGCCATCACACTGAGATGATCAATAAACTTTCGGTGATCGGAAGAAAAAGCTGGGAATGGGTGACTCGAAGGACTCTAGGGGCGACAGGAGGAGGAACCCATAGCAATGTTCCATTAGAGGTGGCAGTGCACCCAGACTGCTAAACCAGCGAATCTGCGAACTGCCTGAGATGCAGCCTTGCCCCGCAGATGTCAATATGCTAGCGCTTATGCTGAGGGATACGCGATGTCATGTGATTGTCGCCCTCTGGTTGGTTGTTGATTTCTTGGGGGCCAGCCTGCTGATGATTCACTGTTGCTACACTTGCAAGTGATAAGCGGAGATAAGCTGACCACCTATGCCTATGAACTCGAACTCGAAACACGGCCAGTCCTAGAAGATTTTTTCAGAGGATGAGAGAGTCTTTTCATTTCTCCTTTCTGCTTCAAAGAACAGCGTTGTGTTGTCCGAGACCTCAATCATTATTGGACAAATAGCTCAGCCACCGCCAAGCCAATAGCCCACCACGAGGTAAACATCTCAAAGATCTCACAAGCTGAGCCCATCTGCTCACTGCTACGTTGAACATTGTACATCTCAAATACTCCTTTCAAAGATGGACGACCAAATATTAGAGCTTCTCAGCCTATCGGACCAACCCTGTCCTATCGAAGGCCGGCGTAATACCCGAGTACTCTCCTTGAAAGTTCTTCATCACCAGTTTCACAGTTCTTCTAGTTTATTTTCGGCTCCTCAAACTCGGGGATAACCGCTGCCTGTCCTAGAGCCCACTAACCTTCTGGATAGCGCCCTCCAACTTTGTGTTTGTATACGGGTTTGGCCTCATTGGCATCTTCATCGTCCACGGAGTTCGCGTTATTTTCTGGCGGCTAAAGAAGCGGAATGATGATTCCGCCTCATTCGATCTCGGAGATGGCTGTCAAGCAAGCATTGATCTCGATCAGTCACAGCCAGACGCAAACCCATCCGCACGGTTATTTTCAAATATGCAGTGTCTTTTTGGCAGGCTGCCACCAGAAGACTACTCTGAACTTCTGCCATTGGTAAACAAGGCAAAGCAGTCTCGAGGCCTGCGACGCTGCAAAGTCTAACAAATCGCAAGAGTGTCGGGTGGATTTGTCACGGCTGTTTACTTTTTGCTCAATGCTTAGGGACAATATATCGCTACCATCGAAGAAGGCAGAGAAATGCTGTTGCGACGATAGACCAAAAAAGGTTTGAGTTAAGCTGCGGAGGTCTGCTGTCTAGAGCCTTGACTCTTTGCCGTACCTTCAGTGCTTGGATATTTGACCAAACCGCTCCTGTGTCGAGCAGCCGTCGGGGAGACATTTTTGCCCTCTTTCTTCTGGACAGCTACTGGAATGATACCAGTAGCCTGAGGCGATTCCGTATAATGAAGCACATGGCAATTGCAGCACGTTACTGCCTGGTCTTCAATCGACACCCTGTAACAGGCCGTGCTTTTCACGACGGCGGCATGCGGTTTCTGTTCGAGCGAATATTCTCAAACTGGTTCGCATGGTGTCTTGTCTGTTTCTGCATTCTGGTTACATTGGGCATCGCTTTCGGGATATAGCGGTTAGATCTGGGCTACCAACGGGACTTTCCAATGCTCACAAGAAGGTACGGTTGGCTCACCCATGTCATCTGTCTAACAACCGTGACCGTTGCTGTCCTTTTTGTTAGTCTCACCGTCCTGTTTTTAGTGTTCAGTTGGGGTTTCATCCCGACGAAGGTGATGATACCTTTTCTGTAGCATTTTCAGTGTCTACAGGATTTAGGTACCACTCCGCCCATGCCTTTGTGGATCACCCTGTGGATATACCCTGCCCAGAGCTCTTGTAGTCTGATCCCAAATCGGATGGATTTTTGTGGTTGGCCTAGAGCTTGTTGTAAAGAAGTATAGCAGGTACATACACAGCTGGCCTAGATGGTACTGTTTCATCAGAAAAGCTTATTTACCTGCCGATCCTTCTTTGTCATCCATCCAGGAACTTTGCGCTTGGTCACCTAAAGCCTGATAATCCCTAGCACCCAAATATTCTCTCTAAACGCACTTAGCACACCCAAACGCCCTCGAAAAAGAGGCCAGCTTTGGATACCGAGATCTCCAACTTCCTGGCGCTTCATAAAACGAGCCATACCGGTCTCCATCTTGAATAGAAGTCACGGCAGCAACATTCCTTGGTTCCTCGCGGGACAGGCTAGGTATCGCAGCTCCAGCATGCGAGAGAAGGCATGGTGGGGTGAAAGGCGTTGAGAATTAGGACTGTCAACTTTGTTTGGTACCAGTGGCTGTATTTTTCGGGCAATTTGGATGGCGAAGTCAATGCCTCTTCACGCAAAATGCAAGAGAAAATTTTGAGAGCTTCTTGATGATATTGGAAATTCAATACTTGGTCCATTGGTTATCGAGTAATAGAGAAACATTCAGACCAGGGCTGCTCCCTCTCTAGTCATATCTTTTCTGTTTCGGCCCATTTGAGCTCACCGAGATGCTTATAGTGGATGGGTATCAGGACGGAGCTCAGCTATGAGCCACAAACCAGGCTTTAAAGTCAAGAGCCAATCAACGATTGGTGATCTGAAGGACTTCCTACGGAGATGGTTGGCTAGGGAGAGTATGCAAAAATGTGGTGTGAAGTGGCGGTTGTTTTTTCAACTGCCAGTACTGAGGAAAGTATCAGGAGAGTACCTTTCGTGCCATTTCAAAAGTTCATTATACTGCGCTATTCACGTGAGAGCCCTTTGAGAAGGTAAGTCAAGGTACGTGTGCAGGGTAGACAATTATTTTGACCACACCAGCTTTCTGCTTCTAAAATCTGTGTTCCCTCGCCTATCCACCCACTAGGTACTTCGGTTATGATGACTTGGTCAAGTGCCAGGTTCGCTAGGTCACAGATATTCCTTAAACCTTTCCCACGGCCGAAAATCCCAAAGAGAAATGCCAGTAAAGGGTGTCGAGATCTCCAACTTTGTGACTGTGCAGGATATGAGCCGAGTTGATTTCCTTCGGCAAATGAAACAGAGTCCCTGTGGTGGAAGGCCGGTGGTTCTTCGTCAAAGGGTTCATGTCTCTGAACCGTGAAACCATTCTTTGGTCCCTCAGGAAATGAACCGCGTCTCTGAGCAGTGGAGTAAGGATCCTCTACCGGGGACTGGTTTGCTTTAGGATACGAGCCATATCTCCCTGCTTCGGGAGTTGACGACACGTAAAACTGGCCCCTTAGCTCCGGATCATCAAACGAGGCATACCTCATAGCGGCTTGTAGGAGTGGCATTGAATATAGTTGAGGCGGTGTAACAGGTTCCGGTTGGTACATTTATTGAGCCTCATTTCTGCTCCAAAGTGAGACATCGTGGTCTTGTTGGTTGGCGTCACTTCTCGTCACAGGCGGAGGCGGGATCAGGTTATAGGTGGTATTTGGATTCGTCTTTTGCTTCGGCTCTGAATTATGTGATACGAAGAAGGACGGTGTGTTCGAGGCAAAAGCTCAAAGATGACTTTGCGGACTCCCGGTGTATTATATATGTGTCTAGGTACCCAAAGACTTCAAGTCTTCAGTTCTAGAACATGGAAGCCATGTCACCAGATCGGGTCCAACCTGGAAAGTCCATAACCAATCGATGAGCAGCGACCGCATGTTTGTCTGACACGAGTGGCAGGACTACTACGGGGCTATGCAGAGAGGTGGTGTGAGCTGATAAGTGGTGGTGCTCTCAGATAGGAATTTAATCCTCGACGTAAAACTAGATCAGTGGGCGCTGATCATGGTTGTATTCATCGGTCTTACTAGGTAAATGGCTCGGACGGAGTTGCCTCATGCTTGTCTTCAGCGAGGCTGACTTGATCCAATACCTGAAAAGGACAAAGAATTAGATTCATCAAACGCGGCTAATGGTGTAAACGCGCAGCAGCAGAAGCTCAAGAGAGGAAATGACGAATACCAGCTCTGTCCATGAACTCATTCGCTTCTCAACTAACACCAAAATCAAGCTTTTTAACTTGTTCATATCAACCTCCGAAAGAACATGTTAGAAGTTTGAATCAAAGACGGCCTTGACGGCTCATCATATGAAGTACCCATTCTCTCCGCACTTATAAATCTTGAATCTTCTCCCCTTAGCTCTGTTTCGAAGGTTCTAAAACTTTCAGTAGATGTCCTACCCTCGACGATCCCGCTCAGAAGCAGGGTAGAGCCCGGTTCAACATTGTAATCCGATAGTAGCTGTCCAGGTTCTAACGCCTTGCCGTCGAAAAAGAAGAAGTCATCTCTCGAGCGACCAGCCGCCAGTCACTTGTCTATCTTGTCAAATATACCATCGTTTGTGGCTCTTGAAAGGTTGATGGCCGCTGGCACGGTAATATATGGAGAAACTTGGATAAAGACCTGCTGCTGTTGAGTAGTCTAGCTTGTTCTGCTCGTCTTGTATGTTGTCTTGCTCCATTGGAAGGTGTGATGGTTGACCCTCGCGAGGAGGCGGTGTCATTCACTCCTCTATGGTGGGTTGTATGGTTTACTCCTCGGGTAGAGTCTGCATTGTTTGTTCCTCAAGTAAAGGCTGTATAGTTTTCTCATCAACTTGCGCTGTGGACTACTTGTCTGAGCGAAAGAAACGCGTGATCTTTCCGAACAGACGTTCGCTTTCATGGCTGGTCGTGTTCCGTCTCCTTGGATTGTTAGGGCCATCATCGAAGCCTAGAGGCAGTAGCATGATGTATAAATGACGGGTAGCTGGGAAGATTGCAAGTTGTTGTGGTGGCAGCGAAGAATTTGAGAAACAACCGCCTTAAGTGGGAGTCAAGAGGTGAGCAAGGGAAAGGAAACCTAAAGGTCTGTGGGGGAAGTACTGTTCTTTTATCATACTCCGTGGCCTACCTTGTTTCCTGAAGCCACCTGAAGATAATTGGATGGAGCTTGCATGAACAGACCACACGAGCTACGTCAGTGCGCCTGACGAGGAGAGCTGAAAAGATGGTGGCAAAGAGGAGTTGTCTTTGAGTACAACACCAGGTAATTGTGCGAAGGAATTGCGAGCCAGTTTGATTCCTTATTTCTAGACATCAAAAAAGTCAGGTAATCCAGCTCAGTTAAGTCAAAAGTGTCACCATGGCCAATCATGCACAAGTGCCCTCGAATCAGAGGGTGGTGGACCCCTCTCTGCCGACCACCAGAGATGCCACAGTCAGAGTTCTTTCCCAGACGATGGGCTCAGCTGATAATTGGGCCATTTTCAAGGGTTACCACGCACTCAATGTTCTAAACCTTTTGCACCTGCAAACTCAAATGGATGAGCTGTCTCAAAAACATGAAAGAGATGACCCGGGCTTCAGCATGGAGGAGTTGGATGAGGCCCTTCACAAATACAGTAAGTTATCAACTTCTGTCAGTTGCAGCATGACGTTAATGCTTCACTCAGCTAACATCAGTAAGATCGGTCACTCGCTGCGTATGCAAAAGTTTGTAAACTCCTAGAGCCAGGGGAGAAAGATGTTGTCAGTATTCTGCGCTACAGCCGAGTCAAACTCGGCAATCACCCTGAAGTCTGAGCCTTCCTTTCCAGGGCACATCGGGACATGACGAATGGAGGTGGGAGTGACATGATTGCTTAATATTCCAGCCCTAATAGTGGGGTCTTGTTTTCCTTCGCCAACAAGATTGTTGGCAAATTTGCCAAAGTAGGTAGCCAGATTCTTTGTTTTCTACTAGCTTCCTCCTATAATACTGCCAAGTCTAAGCTGAATGTGCATTAGGTACTCTCTTCAAAGAAGGATAGGATCCACGTGTAGTCTGAGGTCACCACGAACAAAGTAACACGAGCAGTGCTGGGGATACTATCCGCCTGTCTTTTGCTTGTTCCAATGGTGATACTATACTTCGTCAAAGATGGCTTTAAGCCCCTCATCATCATTGCCGTCTGGACCATTGCATTTTCTGCTACCACTTCGTTGCTTACTGAAGCAAAGTACAGTGAGATTCTTGTGGCTGCAGCAACGTAAATCTGACAGCTCTTCAAATTGAATGTAGTTAAGAATACTAAGAAGCATGGCATAGGTATGCCGCGGTGATGGTTGTGTTTATCAGTGGGGAAGGGGTACAAAAGGAGGCCTGATACCATGTTTTATGTCTTAGTTTGAATCCAATATACGACATCCACTCTTGCACAACACCTGAGACGAAAGCCTCAATCCAACTCTTGATGCTTGAAGTACAGAAGATATTACTTGACCCCTGAATCTAGACAGTGTTGCGTTTGGCCTTTGTTTGTCGACTGCTATGACAATCTACTGAAAGATCATGGCATGTTGGGACGAGATACTCTGTGAGAGATGACAAGCTAACTGTCAACTAGCAATTATCAAACAAAAGACCAATCGTACGTGAGTTGAGTGAAGTTTTGAACTAGGGGCGCGCTCACCTATCCTACTCACGTCTTTTGGGCGCCTGCTCACCCATGCTATTTGACTTTCATGAGGGTTTACTCGCAATGAAACTGACGCGAGCAGATGAGCCAAACATCCAAGTTCATCCCAGCATTAATAGCGTATTAGACCACCCTGTCTTTCCAATCTGCTAGCAGGTATATACGGTTCTGCACCTTCGTTGTCGCACCCCTATCTCCTTTAATTTCTCAAACAAGGGAAAGAAAATGTCTTAAGACACCGGAAAGGGCAGAGCAATACCGGCGGTGGCAAGAAGAAGCCACCGGTGTTCAACTGCATCTGTTTTAGATGCGACTGCCCGATGGAAGTTACGGAGGAGGCCAGTGTGTTGGATTTGCAAGGTTATTTGCTACTGGTTCAACCACCCAACTAGAAGGTTGGAGCGGTCGAGATCGCGGCGCGACGCAGCAGCAGTGCTGGGGTGGAAGACAGAAGATCAAGGAGCAGCAAGTGTTGTGTTGAGAAACACCAAGGGTTAGGGTCATAGCACTCTCAATTGAAGAAGTTGTTAAGAAACCGTGCATTGACACGTGACTCTGCGCCTCAACTAAGTCTTATAAGGCTTAGCGCAATCTAGCGGCTGCTCGTTGCGCGCATCGAGAGGTCGAACATTTCGGGAGAGCAGCTCAATTGTGCCACTTGCTTCAACTCCATCCGACAATTCCAAACATCAACATCCGACGACTTTTCTGCGGCAGATTGCGCAAAGGCGGATCCCGATACCCTAATCAGTCAACTGTTTTGATAGCAAGGTGGAAATACACCAATCGCAAACATGGGCAAGAAGAAACGCGGTCATCCCGACGTCGAGGAGCTCCTGGCCAGGCCTTGGTGCTACTACTGTTCGTTGATCCTATTGCGACTCGCTGGACATCTAGACATCAGCGACTGTACTAGGGTCTTTGACTAACATTCTCCAGGCGAGAGAGACTTTGAGGATCTTAAACTCCTTATTTCTCATCAGAAAGCGAAGCACTTCAAATGCGAGCGATGCGGCAAACGATTGAATACTGCCGGAGGTGTGTCCCATCCGCCGCCTGAGCGCATCATCTTCCTGCTTCTTATCAGCCCAGAACAATGGCTAATGACGCAACCATAGGTCTCTCCGTCCATATGAACCAAGTCCACAAGGAAAATCTTACCAGTGTCGAGAACGCCCTGGCCAACCGCCAAGGGCTCGATATCGAGATCTTCGGCATGGAAGGTGTCCCTGAGGATATCATCCAGCAGCATAATCAGCGCATTATCCAAAACTTCTACACAGCCCAGGCCGAGCGACAGGCTGCCACAGGCAATCCACCGAGGGGGCTATCAGGTGGACAGGGTCCGACAAAAAAGATCAAGATCGAGACTCCCGAAGAGATCAAGAAGCGGTTGGCAGAGCATCGCGCAAAGGTTGCCGCTCAGAAGGAAGCGATCGCGAATGGCACCCCCCTTCCAGTTCCTGCCCCAGCCAATGGCCCAAGTCCATCTCAGGTTGTACGTGTTACCTCGACCTACCCTGTTTGCAGAGCTGCACTAACTTACCACTCCCTAAACAGGCTTCCCCCTTCCCTCCACCGCAACCGGGTTTCCCATATTCTGCCGGAGCTCCAGTATACCCTCCTGTGGCCTATCCGCCAGGAGCAGCCCCTGGCGCCTTTGGCAACCTCCCAGCAAGACCTCCAAGTGGTGGTCCGATTCCTTCGGCCCTCCCGCAGAGACCTTCTTACCCTTACCCCGGCGGTGTGGTACCTCCTGGCTTTCCAGGTACTTCATCAGTCGACGAGTTGGTGGCCAATGCTGGCAGAGGACCCGGTGGTGATGATATCGATCAGCTGATAAGGATGGCTGAGGCGGGCATCAAACCGGCCAAGAACGGAGATGAACAGCCTACCTCGACAACAGAGAAGAAGAAGAAGGGAATGCGCATGGTGTATGACGACACCGAGGTCAGTCCTGAGGAGAAGATGGCGATGCTGTCAAGATATCGGTGGGTAGAGGAGGCGGCGGCGTGAATGGTTGAAGTCAATTGAGTGTTTGGATCAAAGGAATCGTTGCTGGCGTTTATTTGGCAGTTCCACCTCAGTGGTTTGTTTTCAGCCTGGTCATTCAACGATCCGGCCATTGCGGAGCATCTCGAGATCCGACGTATACCTTGAACCCTGAGCACCCTGGGCGACACCCGCAGTGCATGTTTTGTGTTAGGTTTAGAGGGGCTAGGAATGGGCATGCTTGTGGGGACTGTTAGGTACGTTCCCTTCTATGTATCAATCAATTTAAGAACAGAAAATGGCATAGCTTTTTATGATGATTCACATACGCCCGACTCGAGTCCTCAATCTCATGTGACGGTCCGCACCATGGAAGTCTGGTGTTCGAGGGTAAGTCCACCATTCCCCAGGCTCATTGCTAACGATCCTGAGTGGAGAGAAGGTTATGAAGACATCTATGGAACGAAGTGAGGGATAGTCAACGAGTCGGTCAACCTGAGCGCCTGTCAACACATGTGAGCCAGCAAGGGTTTCTTCCTCGGGATTCGGACCGCGACCCAATTCTGATGTCCACTTGGCTGCTGTTGAGCGCCATGCTAGCTAGACGCCTACATATTACATATAGACATACGGCTGTATACACGTACCCGACAAGGCGGTTGACAAAGCGGATCACGCCTCCACTTTGGCATACAACACACCACTGCACTGTATGTGTCCGGCTCAGGAAGTGATGCCTCAGCAACCAACACCTCGACGACCCACCATGTTAATCAGTGGTCCAGTCATAAGAGCAGCTCCCTGCATCGACTGCATCATACTCATCACGCTCATCATCGACCCACGAGCGAGCCTGGTATCTGGTGTCGTCTTGCCATCTCCGAAGGGTAAAATGGCCGTCGATGGGAGCCAAGACATGGATTTGGCGGCTAAACTCTCAACGTCACTCTCTCCCCCACATCACCATCTCGCGTCTCCGCCTCCGCATTTTCCAGTCTGCCGTCTGCCGTCCGCTTTCTCCAACTATTTCGATCATGGGCAATTCTTCACCTTGTTAATATCCTCCCGTTTATCGATAAAACACGACAGATCGCAACAGGGACTTGGTTTTCAAATTAGCAATGAAACCATCGAGATTGATTGTCGGATAAAGAACTGCAAGCCCTGCCGTTTCAGCTTAACTTTAGGTTTTGTTTGGCCTGTTAGCCCATCTCCAACTTATACAGAGGCACCTGCTCGACTCCGCAATCCCCTCATCAGCACACCTCAACATGCATAAGCCAGTTCGGCCGTACACCTTGTCACCCAGTCTTGCCACGCTTGCACCGGCCAGGACCGTCCCCACCTCCGGGCTTTGTCTTCGGGCTGCGGGAATAGCCTTCTAGAATGGCGCTGCCGAGGAAAACCGTTGACACTAGGAACGGCGGGCGCGCTTCCGCCTACCATCGCCAAGGCTCTTGATCACGGTACTCGAATGGCTGGCAGGGGCCTTGTTGATGTCGTTGATGTTGCCCAAGGTTTAGCTTGCGAGTTGCAAGTGATCTCCGCTCATGGTTCCTTTTACCCGCCATCCCGTCGTCACCCGGGTCCTGGGAGCTCGCGACCGCGCTTCTTGGCCCCTCTGTTCTGCTGCTGCTCCAATCTATTGAGTGATGGCTGAAGGCGTATTACACTATACATATTCCTAGTAGTGATCGGTTGCGCTCCTCTGCACCGCTATGCCATGTCACCCATTCGGAGGGGTAACCGATACGACCTGGCCATGAGATGAGTGGCTCCTGGTTAATCTATTTACCCAGCAAAACCGGTTAACATAACCCTTCTGAGCCATGCGAAGCCATGTGGTGTACTATATCGCCTCCTAGTGGAGCGTCGGTGCCTTGCATATCCCGGAAGCTGGATATATTATATCATGTACGGTGTGCCTTCCCTGGGAATGTCTCCCCTCCTGTTTGTTCACTCATCTTTGATCCTGCTACCCCTTTCTCTGGGTGTAACTGAGTAACCCGGTCTGAGCATCAAGTTGCCCACCCAAGATGTTCTCTACGGGTGTGAAGGGAGCCCTTTGGCTCGCCTTCAGCTCCGTGGTGGCAGGTCTGGGCCAGGAACGCATCATCTCTCCCAATGCGACTGGTTCTGTTCTTCAGATTGCCGGCGGGCCTGTGTCCACGGGCCAGATTCTTGTTGCTCCCGATGAGTATTGGGGTGTTATCCGTGCTGCTCACGATCTCGCCCGCGATTTCGGCAGGGTCACGGGCATCAACTATACGGTCAGCAATGGCGAGGCGAACGCGGCCCCGGCTACGTACACGTACAACCCGGTCAACAATAGGAACAACACCTTTGTAAGTCCTTGTGATAACTTTGATGATGTGGGTCTATTTCCTAACAGTTCCACAGTTCTCGACCTTGGGCACAGCCAACTTTACCGGCTCCGAATATTCCGACCCATCTCCAGCCGACACTGTCATCATCGCTGGCACTATTGGTCACTCCACCATCATCGATGCCCTCATTGCCTCTGGGGCCATCGATGTCTCCGAGACGGAGGGCAAATGGGAAGCGTTCACCAGCCAGGTGGTCGAGAACCCAGTCCCAGGGACCCCCAAGGCCCTGGTCATTGCCGGAGCTGACCCTCGTGGCACCATCTATGGTATCTATGATGTTAGCGAGCAGATTGGGGTCAGTCCGTGGTACTTCTGGGCCGATACCCCGCCCAAGAAGAGCAAGATCCTCTACGTGATCAAAAACAAGAAGGTTCAGGGCTCGCCCACCGTCAAGTACCGCGGTTTCTTCCTCAACGACGAGCAGCCCGCTCTCACCAACTGGGTCGCTTCTCACTGGGAGGATACCCCGTATGGGCCTGGCTATGGCCCGGCTTTCTATGGCCTCATCTTTGAGGTTCTTCTCCGCAACCGCGCCAACTATCTTTGGCCTGCTCTCTGGGCTACCATGTTTATGGTTGACGACCCTGGGAATCAGCCGTTGGCCGATGCCTTTGAGATTGTGCTTGGTACCTCGCATACTGAGCCGCTTATGCGTGCCCAAAACGAGTTCGGCAAGTTCTACCCGATGCCGTGGGCTTACAATGAGAACAACAAGACGATTGATGAGTACTTCCGATATGGTGTCCAGAGAGCCAAGCCTTATGCTCGCAACAGCTTGTGGACTGTGGGCATGCGTGGAACGGGTGACACGCACATTGAGGGTCTTGGTGTGGAACATATTGTGGAGATGTTGACTATTTTGGTTGACAACCAGCGGAAGATTATGGCGGAGGGTCTCGAGGTTGGTAATATCACCACGGTGCCGCAAGCGTGGTGCTTGTACAAGGAGGTCATGACTTATTTGTTTGCCGGCCTGGAGGTTCCGGAGGATATCACCTTCTTGTGGGCGGATGACAACTGGGGTAATGTCCGCAGACTGCCGCTCCTCAACGAGACCGAGCGGTCGGGTGGTGCGGGTGTTTACTATCATTTTGACTACGTCGGTGACACGCGGAGTTACAAGTGGATCAACACCAACCAGCTCTCCAAGACTACTGAGCAGATGCATTTGTCGGCTGCTCGTGGCGCCGACAGGATCTGGATCGTCAATGTTGGAGACATGAAGGCTCTTGAGGTCCCGATTAGTCACTACTTTGACTTGGCTTACGACTACAAGCGCTGGCACAAGGACAGCACCGAGGAGTGGGCTAAGCTTTTTGCTACGAGGGAGTACGGACCCAAGCACGCAGCGCATATCGGAGATATCATGGAGAGATACGGGATGCTCGCCGCGCGGAGGAAGTTTGAGCTTGTTGAGCCGCATGTCTACTCGCAAATCCACTACGGCGAGGCTGAGGCGGTCCTGCATCAGTGGGCAGAGCTTCACGCTGAGGCGCAGGCTATCTACGATGACCTCCCTGCCGAGCAGCAGCCGACTTACTTCCAGACTATCCTCCACCCTATTTTGGCTGGTGAGATCGTCCACAAGATCCAGATTGGCGGCGCGAGGAATATGTTTTACTCTGGTCAAAAGCGCAATGCCGCCAACCGGGTTATTTCGGAGGTTCTGTCTTGGTCCTCAGCAGATGCCAATCTCACCCGGAGATGGGACGCGCTTTTGGATGGCAAGTGGAAGCATTTCATGGATCAAACACATCTTGGCTTTGACGGGTACTGGCAGCAGCCCATGCGGAATACCCTCCCTGCTATGGTCCATGTTCAGACTGATTTCGCCTCTTTGGCGGGGCATGTTGGTATCGGCGTCGAGGGCTCCAACGCGACCGTCCAAGGAGACGACAAGTACCACCCCAACTCCGGTAACCAACTCTCTGTCCCCGTCATGGAACCCTACGGCCCCATCACCAGATACTTCGACATCTTCTCCCGCGGCACGGAAGACTGCGCCTGGAACGCCTCCCCCTGGCAACCCTGGGTAAAGCTCTCCCAGTACAACGGCACTGTCGGCCCTAACACCGCTGATACGAGGGTGTACATCACCATCGACTGGAACCACCCCCAGATCAACTCCTCCACTGTCCCCATCAACGTCACCACCCCCTGCCGGGGTATGGATAGATACGGCTTTGGTCTGCCGAGGGTCAACGTCCCAGTCAAGCTCCGTTCCCTCCCTTCCAACTTCACCCAGGGTTTTGTCGAGAGCGACGGTCACGTCTCCATCAGTGGATCGCACTTCAAGACTATCATCCCGCCAAAGGAGGAGTCTGAGTGGAACAGGAACAACGTCACATATGAGGTCTTCCCGCACTTTGGCCGTACCGGCTCAGGTGTCGGTATGGTTCCTCTCAACACGGAGAAACTGACTGTGGAAACGGCCCCGGCGTTGGAGTATGACATTTACTTTTTCAGCAACCACTCCGCGGCAAATGTCACGCTCTATATCTCTCCAGCGTTGAATTATCTAGGGGATTACAACCCACTCGAGTATGCGGTTGCGCTTTATCCCAAGGGGGGAGAGGAGAAGGTGGTGAATGTAACGCCGGTGGGACCTACGGTGGGGACGGGGATGCCGGCTGGATGGCAGTCGGCTGTTGCGGATGCGGTTTGGGGTGCGAGGAATCGGTATACTACTAGTATTTTTGAGGTGCCGAGGGAGGGGCCGTACACGCTGAGAGTGTGGGCTTTGATGCCGGGGATTGTGTTGCAGAAGGTTGTTATTGACTTGGGTGGTGTTAGAGAGAGCTATCTTGGTCCTCCTGAGAGTTTCTTGGTGGGACGTGATGAGTTGGGAAGTTATAATGGTACGACATTCCTCAATGAGGTCGGTACTATTGCTGGGTGGAAGAGTGAGAGTGAGGAGGAACATGGGCATGGGCACAAGAGAGCTGTTCTTGCTTAGGTTTCGGGCGGGGGCGAGGGAAGGTTTAATGGTTGATGAGAAAATAATATGAGTAAACGCAAGGTTATGAAGGAGATGAAAAGAGGAATTCATTTCTGTATATCATAGTTGATAATGAATATATGCGTTGAATGGCATGCCAAAAGTTCACCAAGAACCCTTCAGCACGGTATAATTGAACTAGGTCAAAACAAGCATTGATCCCAAGTGCCATCAGGTGCCCAGCGGTGCCAAGCTGTTTTGTGCCTGAAGTCGGCGGGGCTAGCATGGGGCTGGTGCCAGCACAGACGGCACTAGCCACGTCGCCGTGGAAACCAAAATATGGAGCGCTCAAAACAGCAGAATGCGCCAATCACAGCAATCTCTGCCTTTCAGGAAGAGCCCAGGCTCAAACCAGGACCGGGACGTCATTTCTTTCCCTCCCTCTGGAGTTGCCTGTGTTTCCTTCTGGAAGTTTGTGTTCGACTGACCTGATCCTGACAGAGGCAACGGTGCCCTTTCTTTCTTTTTCTCTCTTTTCCTGTTTATTTAACTTTATTTTGTCGCATCACATACACACCAACACCACACACCGCCAGAACAGAGACGACGACGGACTGCCCTTTGTTGTCCCACCATCTGCCAGGTCGCCCGCACTTCGAGGGCGGCTGGCACCCAAAGGGCTCAAGATGGATCCCAATGCCTCGTCTATTATGGTCGCAGGTATGGTACAAAGGAGCATAGATTTGGAGGGATTGGGTGTTTGTTTACTAACAGGAAACAGTGCGAGTGCGACCTTTTACCATCCGAGAAGCTGCGCAACTGTAAGCATATCCTCCATCTTTCGAGTAATCCGAGTACCCCAACTGACACACCCCAACAGAGTCAGGAACGACGATAGCACAGTATTTCTCGGCGATGGCTCCCTCGCGGCAGCGCCCACTCCCAAATTGCACCAGCGTGGGCTCAGATCCGTCATCAAGGTCGTCGACGACAGGTGCTTGTGCGTGCCAGAGTACTTCACCATGTCTTGCACATGAGCTTACCATTCTGCAGAGTTTTCGATCCACCCGAGGACAACCCTGTCCAAAAGTTCTCCCGATCAGTCGTTCCCCGCGGAAAAAAGGTCAAGGACCAAGTCTTTGCCTTTGATAGAGTTTTCGACGAAAATGCGACGCAGGCCGATCTGTATGAAGGAACAACCAGGGGGTTGCTAGACAGCGTTCTGGACGGATACAATGCCACGGTGTTTGCCTACGGCGCTACCGGTTGTGGCAAGACGCACACCATCACGGGCACGCCGCAGTCGCCGGGTATTATTTTCTTGACAATGCAGGAGTTGTTCGAAAAGATTCAGGAGCGAAGCGATGAGAAGCACACCGAGATCACTCTTTCCTACCTCGAAATTTATAACGAA
Source organism: Triangularia setosa (assembly GCA_033296915.1). Lineage (NCBI taxonomy): Eukaryota > Fungi > Ascomycota > Sordariomycetes > Sordariales > Podosporaceae > Triangularia > Triangularia setosa. Next base: position 66,465 of record MU866192.1, on the reverse strand, counting down.
ACGATCCGCGATCTTCTAGTCCCCGGGGGGAGCAAGCAGGGGCTAATGCTGCGCGAGGACTCAAACCAGGCCGTCTCAGTACCCGGCCTTACCAGCCATCGCCCCAATAACGTGCAGGAGGTTATGGATATGATAGTGCAGGGTAACGAGTATCGCACAGTATCTCCCACAGCGGCCAACGCCGTCTCATCCCGATCACATGCCGTGCTTCAGATCAACATCGCCATGAAGGACCGAAATGCCGATATCAACGAGCCCCATACCATGGCCACCCTCAGTATCATCGATCTTGCCGGTAGTGAGCGCGCCAGTGCCACAAAGAATAGAGGTGAAAGATTGATCGAGGGCGCCAACATCAACAAGTCGCTTCTTGCCCTTGGCAGCTGCATCAATGCGCTCTGCGATCCTCGAAAGAAGAATCACGTTCCCTACCGCAACAGCAAGCTCACGCGTCTCCTGAAGTTCTCCCTGGGGGGCAACTGCAAGACAGTCATGATTGTGTGTGTCAGTCCATCGAGTGAGCACTTTGACGAGACACAGAACACGCTCCGATATGCCAACCGCGCCAAGAACATCCAGACCAAGGTTACCCGCAATGTCTTCAACGTCAACCGTCACGTCAAGGACTTTTTGGTCAAGATTGACGAGCAGATGGCGATGATTAACGAGTTAAAGGCGCAACAGAAAGATGCTGAAAAGATCTTTTTTGGCAAGTTCCAGAAGCAGATGGACAAGAGGGAAGGAATCGTCAGGGAGGGAGTTGGAAGGTTGCGTGCTGCATATGAGAATGCGGCGCAGGAGAGACAGGAGAAGGTCAATATGATGAAGAAGCTCAAATTCTTTGAAAGAAGATGCGGGCTCTTGTCAGCATGGATTGCGGCTTTTGATAACGTGTGCGATTCCAGAGGTGATGAGGGTGCCATGCCGTCCAACTTGTCGGCTATGCGCAAGACGGCACATGGGATTCTGGTCGAGCTGGAAAGCAGCAGGCATCATATCCGACAAAAGATGGAACGATCAAACTGGGAGAGGGCGCTGGATTCGGCGCTGCACCACAGTCTGGCGCAGTTGCCAAAGGGCGATGGGATTGCTGACACGTCAGAGAGAGATACCTTAACACGGGAAGCCGAGTCACTAAAGACCGCGTTCATGCGGGATGCTTACTGGGAAGTATTGGAGCAGGACAAGGCCGGTGATGCGGCTGTGCTTCAGGTCTTGATGACGGCTCAATTTGAGATTCTGTTGTTGCTGTCTGAAACCCTCAACATGAGCGAGGAGGAAGCCATTACTCACGCCAAGGGAATTATTAACCGTCTCCTGGAAACTGGATGCTCGGCAGCTTCTCACGTTGTCAAGCCGGACGGATCCATGATGCCCGTCGAATTGTTTCCGCCGACCAAGCGTGGAACTCCCAAGCGTAAGAAGTCGCTCAGCGTCCACAACATCAAGCCCATCCCGGCGCCCCTAGGTCTAGCCGGACTGTCGACAGCACAACAGCAGGTACTTGTTTCTCCGATGAGAGCTTCATCCCCACGACGCCGTAAGGTCGGCACCGCCAGGAAGGGTGTGTCTTTTACGCCTGTCAAAAAGAAGAACTCTGTCCGCTGGCGCGATGACGAGACGGAGGATGGAACCCTCGCTGACTTCGAGAAGACGCCCCAGAAGTTTTCTTCCCCGGCCGAGGCCTCCCTTATCGATACCACCGAAAAGTCCCTTCCGGCTCCTCCCCCGGTTCCCTCATACCTCAACCACCTGGATTCACCGCCCAAGGAAGCCCCAGCCCCAGTTCCCGCGCCCACAGCCCGCGATCTTCCGAATCATGATGACTCGATCATGTCTCTGCCCGATGTCTCGACCCTTCACGTCAGCAAACCGTCGACGAATCGATTCCAGGCTGGGTTCCTGTCCAAGTCCCGCACATCACAAATTGGCTCCGGCTCGCCAACTCCTCCGACATTTTCGTTAAACTTGACCGGATCGAGCGATACCGAGGATAAACCGTCCCCGCTGCGCAGCATCCCCGTAAGTAGAGCAAATAACAGCTTGTCGCCCCCTCAATACCGAAGTGTGAGCCCCAAGATTTCCAACAATTCCATCCTTTCCACCCTGAATGAGAATGAGCCACCACAGCCACCACAGCCGCAGCGTCTATCGCCATCGGCCGTTTCTAGGCTACCAAGGGCATCTCTCGGCTCGGGTTCTGATTCGGAGTCCTCCCCCCTCGACCCCTTGAAGATCAGAAGCGCTCTGCACTCCGCCAAGCGCAAAGAGCGCCTGTCTCTGATGTCTGGCACCGCCTCCTCGAATGCCAAGCGCGTCTCGTCGGTTGGGTCAGTTTCAGGACACCGCGCTTCGTTGTCGTACTCAGGACCATTAACGTCGGCAGCCGCATCCAATGGTATCTCGCGTCATCGCCGCGGGAGCGCGGAGAGGAGGAGGTCGCCGCCTATCAGCTGCTCTCCCCCGGGTAAGGGAGGGGAATTGTCTTTCTTGAGCTTGAACAGCGCGGTTGCTTCGGCGGGGGCGAATGGGAGGTTGACACAGGGGCAGGCCAGAAGAATGAACATGGGGGGAAGTTTGAGGATGCATGATAGGAATACTACTAGCCAGGGGCACAGTCCGGGGAGCTCGAGGGCGAGGCAGCCGGGGCCGTTCCCAGGGATTAATGGGGTGCCGTTGCCCGGAATTGGCGATGGGAAAGCTAGAAGGATTACCATTCAGGCTTTTTCGGGGCAACAGCAGGATAACGGGACGAGGACAGGAGGGGGAAGTTTGAGGAGTAGGCCTAGCATGGGCTGGAGGTGAAAGCATCTAGGTTGGGTTAGGCAGGGGTGGTTGGATGGGAAGGTGTGAATTGCATATCACAGACTACGACAGGAAACAAACCTGCTCTGGAAATTGCTTGGTGATTGGAGTTTGGGAATTTTATTTTTCGCTGAACTGGACTGAGTACACAAAGTTCAAGTTTGTTGTTTAGTTGGGGGGGGGTTGGGGCATGGATGGGCTTTGTGTTCCTTTGTTATATCAACATACACATTGCATTATTGTTTTGCGAGGGGGGTTATTTTGAGGGTTGGGTGGTGACTGTTTCTCATTACTCGAGAGGGTTTGTTTATTTTGTTACGGGGTGCTTAGCAATGGATGATGGATGAATGTGTGTATAACTTATCGAGGTGGGCGAGGTTGTACAGTAGATGATAAAGGAGTTTTAAGATTTGATGATTGATCGTGTGTGGGCATGGTGTCCTTGATGGACCAGCTTGACAACTCTGCACTCTGCATTTCATGGGCATCTGTTGATTCCTTTCCTCTATGGGCAGTTATTAACGTTCTTCCGCATCCCCCGCTACCGAATAAACATGTAGTCTGGGTGATGTTAGCGGTGGTGGTGGTGGTGAGCAACCAAAGAAACTCGGACTGAGTCATGCCGGTCGCTACCAAGACTCCACATGGACGCAGCGCTCCGCCACACCCACACACACACAAAAGCGAAAATATCTTCAATAATCAACACACAACATAATATGGGCCGCTGGTCTAGTGGTATGATTCTCGCTTAGGGTTCACCCTACAGCATTGCTTGCGAGAGGTCCCGGGTTCAATCCCCGGGTGGCCCCAGATTCTGTTCTTCCTCTGAGAAGGACTTCATTTTTATCGATGGAGTGTGTGGTGTGGGTAGGTAACCAGGGTTGTTTGGATGCTTTTTTGAAGGGCAACTCATTTGACTGCGTCATACATAGCAATGGCCACCATTGGGCTATTCTTTTCTTGTCTTGTTCGGTATTTCACTGCAAGCTGTTGTTGGGATGGTTAAGAACACCCAGCCTATTGAGCTTGAAATGCTCTATTGGCCGGGGGTCGGGGGAAGGAGGGGGGTTTGAATAGAAACCGGATCAAAAAACTCTTGGTAAGTTCTGGAGAAGTTGAGCCTTTTCTTTTTGTTGAAATTAGATATAGGCTGCACTCTCTCCGTGTTCTGGACATTAAGTTGTTAGATCTCAAGGATATGTGATCATCCAGGCTTGCAAGTTTCTGGACCCCAACTCACCGAATCTGATTGTTGGATCATTGGTTTGTATTCTCGAATCAAAATCATCACTTATCATTTTTGAACTACCTTACCAGACAGACAGGGTGACAATTCTGCCTTGTTAGCCACTAATATAATCTCCAACTTTTGGCCTTTTTCCCCGCAGCAGTGCTCCTGCCGCAAAATCCGGGATGACCTCACTGTTGCCTTTCATGTCACACGTCGTCCAAATTTTAAAGCGAACAACATCTTTCAAACCTCTTGGTCTATCGACCCAAAGCTGAATCCACATCCCTATCCTACATTTTTGCTTGCATCATCATCATCATCATCATCATCATCATCATCAGCCAACCCTTGAAGATGGATTACTTTGACCCACCGCCCCCTTACTCCCCTCCTTCCCTCCCTGCAACATCTATATCATCACCTCAACCATCCCAACCTAGAACTTCCCTCCCACAGCAACAACAACAACAACAACAACAACAACAACAACAACCACCATCCTACCGCTCCCCTCTTTCCACCCCCACCCCCACCAGAGTAACACCCACCAAAACCAAAACCAAAATCCTCTCCCCAAACTCAGAACTCCTCCTTCTCAAGGCAATCCTCCAAACCCACAAGTGGCCCCCTTTCTACGGCCCGCGTCCCACCTCTTTAACCACCGCCCTCTCCAAATCCGCGTTGTGGGGGAATGTCCCCCTCATGAATTCCCTCCTCGCCACTCACGCTTGTAAAGTCCGCGACTCGACCCATTCCACAGCAGTCCACCAAGCCCTTCGCGGGCCTACTCCCGAGTTAGCGTTGACGATATTCAGGCATTTTGCCTGTGAGGAGTGGATACTGAGGATAACTACCTCCGAGGGGATGAACGCGTTGCATGTTGCCGCACGAAATGGGGTGCCGGGAGGGGTAATTGAGGAGTTGATTGGGATGGTGAAAGGGGGAAGGGGGAGGAAGATGGTGGATGAGAGAGATGAGAGGGGGAGGACGGGGTTACATCTCGCGGGGAGGTATACTCATCGGGATACGGTGGGGGGATTGTTGAACTTGGGGGCGGATCCCGGGAGGGTGTTTGATGGGAGGCTTTGGGAGGGGGTGGAGGAAGGGAAGAGGATGGAGGTGCTGGGGAGTTGGGGGTTGATTTACGGGTTGTTGAGGGAGGAGGTGGGAAAGAGAGGGGGGGTGTTGGAGGTTGATGAGGGCTTTATGGGGAGGGATACGAAGGGGGGAAGCAAAGGGAAGGGAATGGTTACAGAGCAGGGTGAAGGACTTGAGGAAGGGAGGGGGTTAAAGCATGGTAGTTATGCGGGGCCGAGCATGAGTCGTACTGCGATGCCGCTGATGCTGTTTTCGGACGAGTATCAGGCTTGGAAGAAGGGGTGTGAGACTTTGCTGGAGGAGTCGAGGGCGCAGAAGAAGAGGGATAAGAGGAATGAGAGTTGGATGTTGGATGTGATGGGGCCACCACCATCGAGTTCGTTTCAAAAGCACTGATTTGGTTTTGCGGTTGGAAAAATGGGAGACTGAAAGGTATTTACGGAAGCACAAAGCGAGGAACGAGGTTAAATCTCCTATACACCACTACCTAATGAATAACCTAATCGATATACCTTTCAACATGCACCGCCCTCAAACTGCCTGAATGCGCTCAGAATGATCACTGGTGTTTCCCTTTTCGGGAAAAGTTTCGTATGGTGTCCCTGTGGTGTTGGAGCTTTCGCCCCTCAAAATCCGAGTCAAGCCGATTTCGTTGTTGATTTCCTCCATTCTTTCGAAATCAGCGGCCGCAGTGCCCTCGGAGCCGAAGATGATGTCCTAAGCGGCGAATTAGCGCGAGTATTCTCAAGTCAAGACATTCGAGGCAGAGAAGGGTCTTACCATCTCCTCCAACGTCAACCTCTTTGTCTCAGGCACCAAAAACCAGACAAACGCCGCTCCCATATACGTCAACAGACCGAATAGGATATACGTCCCGTACGTAATCCCCTCCAGCATGTCGGGTGTAACCTGCCCAACAATAAAGTTGTTCATCCAGTTGCTCGACGCCCCCAGGGCAACACCGTACGGCCTCGTGCTCAGCGGCCAGATCTCAGCGACAATAATCCACGCGCAAGGGCCCCAGGAATACCCAAAGTGAATGACAAACAGCCAGACCATGCAAACTGCCGCCCAGCCCGCCGCCTTGTGCGATTCCCACTGGTCGATATTCTTCGCGACGATAACTGCGATGATGATATGACACGTCGCCATCCCAATCGCACCAACAGTCAAGACTGGCTTTCTGCCTACACGGTCGATCCAGAGAACAGCGGGGATGGTTGCAAGGAACATGACGATGCCGACCACGCCTGTGGCGAGGAGGGAGGTGGAGGTGTCGTCGAGGCCGAGCTGCTTGAAAATGGAAGGGGCGTAGTACAGGACGGCGTTGATGCCGCTCCACTGCTGAAAAAACATCGTCACCGTTGCCACCATCACCCTCTTGACCATGGCCCTCGTTTGGAACAGCTTCTTGATGCTGACAAACTGCAGCTTGAAGATATTCCACGCCGTCTGCTCCCGCAAGTTGGGGAACAGCTCTGCGACACTTCTCTTCTCGAACAAACTCTGGGCTTTGATCTCCAAGAACTCCAGCTCTACCAGCTCGTGGTCGGGCGATAACCCACGGAGAGAAGACAAAACTTGTCGGGCTTCTTCCTCGCGGCCGTGGTGGACGAGCCAGCGAGGGGAGAAGGGCATGAAGATCATCCCGACGAAGAGGATGACGGCGGGCGCGAGCTGGAGGCAGATGGGAGTGAGCCAGGCGGCGTCGGATTGCGTTTCGGCCGTGGTGCCGCCGATGAAGTTGGTGCCGCTTTTTATCCTTCCTGTCAACATCAACCAACCCGTTTGAGAGTTCAGGAAGAACCTACTAGTCAATCCAGAAGGAAATCATAATCCCAAAGCAAATCGCCAACTGCTGCGTCGCGACCAACGCACCCCTCACCTCGGGGGGAGCAACTTCACTGTTGTAGATCGGGATGATCATCGCTAGTGAACCGACGCCCATACCCCTATATCCCCCCTTTATTAGCATCTTCCACCTCCCTCCCATCCAGAAGGAGAGAACTCACGTAATAAACCTTCCCGCCAGAATCGCATCATGTCCCACCCCCGTAATCGCCGTCGCCTGGATCACGACCCCCAGCATAAACACCGCGCTTGCCACGAGCACGCTGTACTTTCTCGATAGAACCTCGGCAATGAACCCCGAAAGCAAGGTCCCAATCCAGGCGCCGAGCTCGAGGATGGCGGTCAGCCAGCCTTTCTTTGTCGAGTCGGTCACGTAGTCACCCATGTCTATGTTCTCCAGCGTCAGTATTGGAGCAGATTGGGGAGTGGGAGTATCTGGGATGGATAGATATAGTCCAGAGTTGGGAAAAAGTGGTTTACGCACGTCTCTCAAAAGCAGGCATAGCCAAAATACCGCTGAACATCCCCTGGTTGTAGCCATACAGCACACCACCGATACAGGCAAAGAGCGCGATGCGAAACACACGGAAATTCTTGATCAGGGCAGAAGGACCGGATTTGCCCATGAGAGTCTCGCGCTTGTGGAGGGCTGCATCGTAGAATGCGCCCGCGCCGGCATCGGCCCCGCCCATGTCTGTCGTCCTAGTCCGGGGTTGTCTTTTTCGAGTTTAAAGATGGTGTCGTAGAAGGCGCTTCACCAGGCGAGACTCACGGATGACATGTGAGAGAGAAAGGGAACAGAAAGGGACCAAAAAAGCAGAAGCGGGGACAACCCCAATATATTTACTGCTGATCTCGGTATCTAGGCACTTCATCCCCCTTCATCCGCCCACATGGATAAGGTAGATAGACTCTGGCCGAATGGAACATGAATGCCACCACCCACCTCGTCCCCTACTCTCCAACCGCCCAATCCAGTGGGTCAATATCTTCTAATTGCCCGGGAACCGAGTCCAAAAAGCGAGTTCAAAGTCATCATCTGTCGTGTCACGTCCGCCTGTACCCTTTCCCCTTCGAGAAGGAGGCAATAGGACTGGGTCTGAGTTGCCCATGTCTATACCTTAAACAGGCGAGAGTAACATTCCCGCACGAATCAGCACTGGGGAAACTTGCTGTGGGGAAGGATCACCACTCCCTAGAGATGCCTCTCTACTGGTGATGCTTGCGATGATCTAGGACCGTGGTAATGGCGGTAATAAAGTCAGGATCAAGGCCCCGGGATGAGGGGTAAACTCCATCCGTGTTTTCCGGAGACAGACAATGCCAATGTGACCGTACGTTTCTTTTCCGGGTGAATGGGGCAATGTGGGATTGATATGGGAGTCATTGGCCAGGTCGGACGATGGTATGTTGTGTGCACTCGGGACCTGGGACATACCAAGCTATGAACGGGGAGAATGTGAGAGCCGAGGTGATTACCGCTCGGTGACACCATCAGAATAGATACCCGTCTCATTCACTGACCGCCAGTTTAAGAATATGAAAGATTGCTTCCCTAAAAATGAAAAAGAAAAAGAAAAAGAAAAAGCCTGAAAAACGAGGACTTGTACTAACACTTGACATGTCGTCAACAAAAGAAGCCGCTTCAAGCCACCAGCCAAAAGAGCAATCTTGCCAAGTTCCTCGGCGCAGATCTTCCCTCTCGCTCGCGCGGCAATTGCCCGTCATACCACTCAGTGCCACAAGAAACAAGCACTTGCGTTGTGTTTAGCCTGAAATGCTTGGCCTGCTTGCTTCAACTTCCGCTGCGAGCCCATTGGATAGCTCTTGGGACGAACGGTTGTCATTCGCTGGGCAAAAGCCGTTAGTAATATCGATCGGGCCTTTTTTCTCTGTCGGTTATCTTGCCCCGACGGCAGACAGAAGCTGTCCTCTTCTTGTACGGTATAAGAGAGGGAGCTTGCCGTGATGGGCGGCGTCTTGGTGTTTTGTGGGCGAAACGACGTGAAGACGAACGGCAGCTGTTTACTACAGTAGAGTCATGCGGGTGGCTTGATGGCTTGACGGCACGCTGCGTTAATGCACTTGGCCTGTCTGTTACCCGTTCTGTCAGCAGTCAGCAAGAGCCCCTGTCTTGTGTGTTCTTCGGGGATAACTAACCCGAGCCACATTCATGTTTAGAAATATTCCGCTTTTGGAGCAAGATGTCGAAACGCTGGGTCGAACCTTGCCGATAAACTCACGTTGTAAAGGACAGTATTAGGCTCTACTGTCGACAAAACCGAAATTTGATCAAGTTGAAACCCCAGATTATGCCTGCCCGCGGCATCTGTGAGCTGAATCTGCCCTGTGATGTTGGTGGTGCGGGGTCTATAAAAAGTCGAAACGTCAAAAATGAGGGGTAGCACGCAGGTGAGCTGTGAAGCTCACCAGCCCCCAAGCAGACTCACCTTGAGACACCAAAGGCTCCTGTAATGGAGACCACAACCAAGATCGAAAGCTTCATAGCTAGGGTACACAGTTCACCCTGGAATCCATCAGTGGCTTTGCGGAGGTGTTGGAGATGTTCAGAATGTGAAGTCGAAAATTGATACCGTTTTGGGCGAAGAAATTCACGGTAAGGCCAATCACGGCAGTCGAGGCTTAGCTATTCTGCATGACACATCTGGTTAGTCCTAAATGGACCATGTTCCAACAGTGCTAAGAGAGGCGAAGCCAGCTCCCCTTGGTAACTCTGTGTTTAGTCATGGCGTGTCTGGGCAGAGAGGGAAAGGTGAATATTGTGTGCCGCTCGCCAATGTTTGGAAGTCTGAAAACTGCCAACTTTGCAGATGGGTCACAGCGGCCAGTCTATTTCCGCCTCTGGATTGTCGATATGAGCGCCATAACTGTTCATTCAGCTCATACACAACACTATGAACCCGAGGCAATGATTGGGATGCTGCAAGGGCCAGATCTGTGTCAACCACGAGGCTGGCCGTATGTCGTCGCATATGCATGATCGTGCAGTCCTTAGCGGCAAGGAGTGCTGCAACTTCAGTCTCGATAACCCAAGTCGATAATTCTAGCGTGGTGAGCAATAGTTGGAATGCACTGTATTATACGCTTCAACCGCTGGGTGAATACTCTCCAGATGGCCGTTGTGCTCCCGGTTCATGTCCGGCCGGCCTAAAGCGGGGTTGTGCTAGCGGCATCCGGCGACCGGTCCGAGTGGGGCCCCGCTGGTCTGAGCATTGGCAGTCGTCCGCCGCGTTAGTTGCCCGCTCGTATAGCCTTGCACCAATCACTTACACATAAAATTTGATTATCATATCTGTGATACCGAGTCATATCTTGGTTGTTCCAGAGTTGTGAAGCGAAAGTGTTGGTTCGATGGCGTAATCACAGAAACGAAAATAAATCCAAGTGCCGGCCGCGATCCAGTCCAACAGGATGGCAGTAAGAAAGTGCTGAAGCAGGGTTCAAACCAACAAGGTTTGTGTGAGATTGATCTTATCGCCTGGGCTTATCTTGATAAGATTGCGGCGCAAAGCATCCATCAGAAGCTCGATTCGTGAGACGAGTCGTGAAACAGGAAGTGACAAAAGGGTTGCACGGGACGTTGGTGAGTATATGTTCGAAAAGGCAGGCCGGGCCCAGGTGCAGGAGTGACGGTCGCCGGCCGGCAGCCTGAGAGGTTGCGGAAAGCCAAAAAAAGATGACGGGCCCGAGATCTTCGCACGCGTATCTGGTATTACGCGGGAGATAGACAAAGATGGCCGGAAACGCAGCCGGGGTGTCAGCGTTGGTCTCGCCCGGGTCGAAAAGTTTCGAAACAAGAACGTTTAAGGCCGGCCGTTCTGCCAGGCCGGGTCATGACTTGGGCCATTCCGTCAACTGCCGTGCTATGCAGGTGTGGTTGGGTCAGGGTGTATGTAGGCCGGGGGCAGAAAGAAATTTGGGGGTGTCACGGTCCAATTCGATATTATCTCATCATCGAGGGGAAGAAGTGTCTGCATTGTAAAGAGGGGATAGTCAGCACTTGGCAGCAAAAACAAGAGTTGGTGGGGTAAGAAGGTGGGTTACCGCAAAACTGTTTTGCCTCCTCCTGTTATGCTTACGCCGCTGGGTTGAGTTGGAAATATTTCCCGGAGGCGTGTGTTATTCCCCTTCCCATGGTGGTGCTCGTTCGTACACCTTGACGAATCCAAATCCCGGGATTACTCACATATGAGGTTACATGAATGGTATTCCGGGAGTTGCCAAAAGAAAGATGAGATGAGAATGAGGCGGAGTGTTGTGTCTATGTTGACGGAAAGGTACAGAAGTGGCAGAAAGGACTGGGCAGCCCGGGGATTGATGGCATGAGATGAGATGATTCAAGACTAGATTGTTCAATTTGGTAGACTACCTACTTCTAATGAGTGAGTGGAAGAGTGATTTGCTCGATATTAGAAGTAAACAACAGGAGACACTTTGGGGTTCCATAGCATCACATCTGGTGACGGGAGAAGCTTGGACCCCAAATCCGAAGGTGAGAACTGGGCGCCTTAACAATTCTGTCACAAAAGACGGGCGGAGATATGATAGCAGACGCTGTGCACCCATCCCCGGGCAGTGACGCTCTCTCCACCCACGGTGATGATCATCCTTGCAGCTTGTTCCTGTCGCTGACAAGGTCCAGAGATCTCGTCCAACCAATGGGCGTTAAGTAGTGGAGCAGGAGCACGTGCGCATTCCCAAAATTAGAGCGGAAAGGCAGGATGCCAGGAACAAGCCCCACTCGCTACCCGCGAGATCGATCTTCCAAGCAATTGACGCGCGCCTCTGTCCGTTCATCTTTCGTCCGCCATCGAGTCTCTCAACTTTCCCGGAGCACGTAGCCAATCCGACAGCTCGTTTGTTCCCGAGAGCCAGATTCATTTCGTTTCACCCGGTCTGTCGACAGCCGCCAACAAGCCCCAAGCAGCTGGCAGCCCATGCCGACTGGCTCGGCAGCTGAATTCCAGTGTCGCAGGTTCCACGTTGGCGCTCTCTGTACCCTGCAGCTATCCCCAACTTCACCAGTACATACGGAGAGTCTGTTCGTTGCCGGACCGAATTACGTCTCTTTTCCACGGCTGCTGCTCTGCTGCTTCCGGTTGCAACATTGTTACCGAGCGCTACAGCTGCTCCCTCCTTGATAATCTCATTTGCCGCCTTAATCTCGCGAGACGCTCTTTTGCCGCCTGTCGCGCGCCAGAGCTCAATGCCATTGTTTACTCGGTCAACTCAACTCTCGATGACTTCTTTCTGGCCTGTCCCGATCTGTCGGGCTCCGGGACACTCTGAAGGACCACTGTTGGGGCCTTGTGAGGCCAACCGGCCAGTCGCAGAATCGCCCGGCCGGATCTTGATCGCCTCTTCACAAGACCATCAATGGCCTCGACTATCAGGTCCGGTGTTTTTGTTGACGGGCAGTGTAGGTAGTATTTGTTGGTTTTGGACTCAGTTGTTGTTTCTTACTGATATTCCTCTCTCGAGACAGACTCAAGACTGTTCATGGATGACTATGTCGAGTGCGGCGAGAGGAGGCTTGGTACCATATGCACGAGGCTGGCGGTAAACTCCTACGAACCGCGCTTTGGATGCTGGCACTGTACTATTTTTTGCACGTCTGCATGTCTTTCCGCTTCCCGCACGCCACAACAGCCGTTCTCGCTTTGGGATGTTCTTCCCACCTTGACTCCCCAAGGTACCTGTGTTCCCGCTGCATCTACGTGAGCTGGCGAAGTCACGGCACAGTACCGCACCATCCCCCAAGCGAACGGTGAGAGTCTGTTGGGTCCTTGACACCTACCTACTTACACACCTCATCACGGTTGCAAGTGTAATCTCTCTTCGTCCCATTTGCCCTGCCTGCACTGCCCAGGCTATCCTTACTGCCGCCAGTGGCCGGTGATTTCCCTGCTATTGTTACCTTATCCACGGACACCCCCCTCTTTTTACCTACCCCCTCGTGCCCCCCCTGTCTAGCCCCCAGGTCTCCTTCGAGTTAACCGCCCTACAAGTACTTCCGCGTGCTCCACAGGGCCTGCTTGGTAGCCGCCCACTCTTCAAACAGACGCCATTTCGAAACCCATCAGCCATTAGCAGAGGCCGGTGGCCGCTCATCAAGGTCTTTCAGATACAGATGCGTAGTTTCATCAGTCCAAGCTTTCTTGTCACTATACTGCTCGTTTCAGGTCTCCCACCCCGGTCTTGGGTCCTTCTCTTTTTGGCAACTAAGACCAAAGCCTGGGTCTTATTCTTCTTCAATCTTGTTTCTTTTCCGGTCTCTATCTTGAGCCTGAGATACTATAAGTCGACCGCCTCTCCTTCTCTCCTCGGCCGGCCTTCTCTAGCCAGTTATTCAGTCCTCGAGCCCTTCGACCCGCCTAACCGCGACCCTTTCCTCTTTTCTTCCTCTCTATTGTTCTTTTCCTCATTGTCAGGTTTCCTACTTTGGTCTCTTTGGTCTCTTTTGGTCTTGAAGATTTTCTCATCGTCTCCTTGTTGTCAACATCAAACTGGTTGCCGGCCTACCTTTTCTTGTTAACGACAGCACAAACCGACCCACGAAGCCCGCCTAATAGGTAATAAACCCGACCCGGGCCGAGAAGAACGAGATCGCCATCGCCGACTCCTCTCGCCAATAGGGACCGAGGGGCGGAAAATACATAGCATGCCCAACTTGACTCGGGCACCAAGCAGCAACGGCAACACCAATAGCAACACATACTACCAATACCCCGACGTCACATCCGCACCCGACGCAATGTCTTACTACCAACCCACCCGGCAGCTCTCCGGGTTTTACTCGGACCTCACCACCACCGCCGGCGGCAACCCCATGATGGCCGCTTCTTACGATCCCTACGCAGTCAACCCCGTCGGCCATGCGGTCCCTTCCCTGCAGATCTCCACCCACCACCAGCCACCCCACATGGGCGGGCCAGTAGGAGGCACCCTCCCGACTCAGCACCGCGCTTCCTCCGGAGCCTGGAATCAAGAAGACGACCGCACTTTACTTGCTCTTCGGGCAATGGGCAAGAACTGGAACCAGATTCAACGGGAAGCTTTCCCCGGGAAGACGGGCAATGCCTGCAGGAAGAGACACGAGAGGTTGATGGAGAGGAGGGGCCAGAATGATTTTGATAACAGGAAGCTGGAGAGGTTGTGCAAGGAGTACATGAGCATGCGCAAGGAGATTTGGCAGCCTCTGGCGACGAGGTGTGGGGAGAAGTGGAATGTGGTTGAGATGCAGGTTTGTTTCCCTCCATATTCCTGCCCTTTATCAACAGTATACTGACCCCCAAACAGTGCATGTCCAACGGCCTAAAAAACATCCAATCCCACGCCCGCGCCTACGCCCGCCGGGAGCGCCTCGAAACAGGGCAACCCCTCCCTTCAGGCTACGATGATGATATCGGACTTGGTGCCCTCACTCCCATTGACGACGTAGCGGAGCAATCGTATTCCTCTCCTGAGACTACTGGTTCAACCGGCGCGCATAGCACTCCAGGAGCGGCGAGCAGCAACGGGAGCAGCAATCACAGCATGGGACATCACTACGGTGGGATGCCACAGTATCAGAGCTATGGGCATCACGCTGGTTATGGGCATGGCTATAGCAACTCAGTGTCAAGCACCGGGACAGCATATGGTGGGCAGCAGCAGAGTCAGCAGAGTCAGCAGAGCCAGAATGGCGGGCAGAGCCAGGGTGCGAGTCCGTATATGGGGCACGGGGGAAGGCTACCTAGTGTGGGGGATATGGGGATTGATGCCATGCTGAATCGGAGTGGGCAGCCACAGTAACTTGCTTTCAATCATGGGTTACGGAGTTTCGGTGGGAAGGGTTATTGATTCACAAAAAAGGCGTTCGGGAATTGTTGGTTTTACTTGGGTGGTTTGGATAGGTTCCGGTTCGGGTGTTTGGTCGGTCGGCCTCGGGGGGTTTTTTTTCTTCTTACTTTTCTTCTATTTTTCGTCTTTTTTTCTCTCTTTGGGCATGGCGTAAAGTTCCGGATTATCTCTCCGGAGGACGAGTTCCCTTTTTTTCTGTCTCTTCTGTCTCTATCAGATACCATCATTCCTTGGCATTTTTCTTACAGCCACGATTTTCCTTTGTTTCATCTAACTATCACGTCATGCTATTATAGAGAAGAAGAGGGAAGAGAAGGGGAAGAGGATAATGGGAGGAAGTGAAATGACACCAAATGAAAGAAATTATGTTTTTTGATCACTTTGCTGTCTTTTGCTACATGATGATGATCTTCTGGCATATTGGTGTACTTGCACAATCTCACAACCCAGTAGTTGGTGGTGGTATGGTGGGGTGTTTAACTCCGTCTCCTTGGCCGGGTGTGTAAGTTCTTGAATCACCAGAAGAGGTGTGGTGGGGGGTGTTCGAATAGGCTGAGAACGGCTGAGAACGCGGGTAGGGTGCAGCCAGCAACGACGCACACAACGGGTGGGCGGCGCAACGGTTGCACGTTGGTCCCAGGTTTTTCGACTTGTCCAACTTACTATTTGGGAATTTTGCGGGTGTATCGCACGGCACAAGCACAAAAAGTTGAATAAGCTAAGCCAAAGGGCCCGATATGGACAAGGCAAAAAAGGGCAAAGTTACCATTGTTGGTTGAAGGTGCGGCGGTGGCACGGGGGACGGGGGACGGGGGGGGGGGGGGGGGGGACAAGGGAAGGGGAGTAACACCCAAAGGCCAAAGGGGTAATGTGTCTACAGCAGCAAAGAGTCAGCGTCCTGTTCCGAACATTCGGCTAAAGTACAAACTCGGATTCCGATTTCTGATTTCAGCGTCCTTTGAAATTCATTGCCTGGTGCTTGGGATGAAAGCCATGATGAGAAATCACCATGTGGAAGAGATGGAGATACATACGAAGCGAAACGACACAAGTGTAAGATGGCAGCGGCGCGGTGGTGTCCTTCTGCACCGCAACTTCCAGCGGTACCAACGGCAAAAATGCCATCCCTATGCTGGCTGCGACTAAATATCTTGGCACATAGGTACATTAAAGAGCGGGGATCTGAGAGATCCAACAAGGCCTAAAGCAAGGCGTGAGACTGGTGAAGAAAGACAGTTATCTCGCACATGGTGCGGGGAAAGAGCCTAGCACATGTCGTGCGGCGGGAAAGGAATATGGTGAGAAAAGATACATACAAATCGCGAGGATCGGGATTATCGATACCAACCAACGGAGTGTGCGAAGAGGATTCTTAGTGGCGGGATGGATGAAGTGTGGTTAAATCCGGGCTTTGCGAATACGCTGCTGCTGCTGCTGCTGCTTACCAAGATGAAGGATTTCCCCCAAGAGATTAATAACGTAATCGGGGTGCGGTACTAGTGTTGACGAGAATAACAGACACCAGAGTCTTCTCAGGCACACACAGCCCCTCTTCCGCACCAACAGCTGATTCAAGACACAAGATCCAAAAGGAAGAGGCAAGATTGAGTTCTTACACATAACCTCTCCTGCGGCCTACCTTATCCAAGATGTTCCTGCTGCTGACCACAAATGGAGACCCCCGCTCACGTCAACAGATCTGACTGTGCCACCTGCACATCCGACAGACGATCAGGCAGAGAGAGCAGAAAGTCAACATAGACAACGCCATGCCCATGCTTTTGGAAATATCGAAGAAAATAAAACAAAAAATACCAGGTAATCTTACATTGAAGCTCTGGAGGTTCCTCGTAGGAACCCGACTTTTCTACACTTTGGTTGGGCCAACCTGACTTGACCAAGGGTACCATTCGGGCCTCCCGAATCCTGTCTCAAGCTCCAGAACCCTAGTGGATGTCCGCTCTAGCCGTTAGTCCTCCTCATCATAAAACTCATCCAATTCATCCTCCTCCTCTGGCTCGCCCATCACACTCCTCCATACCCTCCCCCACATCCCCTTCTTTTGTGCCAACGCCAACACCATCACCACCGGCAAATGCCACACACTCGCCCAAAACAGCCCCTTAGCACTCCCCTTGTGTCCCTCATGCTTCCAAAACTTAACCGCCTCTGAAATCAGCCACAGGTTAACTGGTGCGCTCGTCACGGCAAAACTCCACTCCGTTACCCCCGCTGCGCAGAGTCCGAGGCAGATAGGGATAAACACCAAGCTGTACCTCAGCGCAACTCTGGAATTCCTCGCTGGGTCCGTCCAGGCGAGCATCCGTAGTCCAGCAGCCTTGTATTCCTCTCTGATACCCCACGAGAGTGGCATGAAATGGGGGAACTGCCAAGCAAATAGGAAGCTGGCGAATAGCCACCCTCCCAAGCTTGAGCCGTCGCTGGCAAAGAGGAGTTCCCTCCAGGTTCCTTCAGCTGTGGCTGATTCACCAGCGGCAGCAGCCCAGCCCATGAGAGGTGGGATTCCTCCTACTATGGCGCCTACCCATGTGTTGAGTGCTGAGAGTCGTTTTAATGGAGTGTACATCCCGGCGTAGATGACAATGTTGCTTGCTCCGAGGAAGGCCACTGTGGGGTTGACTCCCCAGTAGAGGGCCAGTGTGCCAGCCACACCACAGCCGATGGCGAACAGCACGGCAGCTTTGGTGGTTAGTAACCTTCTGACCAAGGGCCTTGTTCGTGTGCGGGACATTTTGGCGTCAGTATCGGGCTCGTAGAGCATGTTGAAGGCGTTGGCAGCTGCTGAGCAGAGGGTCGTGCCGGTCGTGAGGAAAAGAAGCGTCAAGGGTGATAGCGAGGGCGTCGCAGTCGCAGCCGTGGAGAGAAAGGCCGGGACGGGGTATAAGGCATATGGAACCATCGCCGAGAGTACAACCAGAACTGTTAATCGCGGTTTCGAAAGTGACAGCAGGGATGAGAGCTTTCGTCGGAGGGAATCGGCTGGGTGTTGGGCAGCCGCGGCGGCGAGTAGGGACGAGGCATCCGGTGCCATTGTTGCTGTTGGGGCATCGCTGGAGGCATATGAGCCGCTTGTTCCAGCTCCGGCCAGGACGGCGGCATTTCGTCTTTCGGCCTGCCGCCTCCGGTGCGGAAGCAGGGTGCTGGTATCGGTCACATCGGGAGCTGTGGTTGCCGTTGTCGATGCTGTAGGAGCTACGTTTGTGCCATTGAATCGGGCCAGCAGGCCATTAGACACAAAGTAGCCTGCCCGTAACCTCTGGTGAGGCAATACGGCGGCGGCGGCGGTGGTGGGGGTGGTGTTGCGTGGTTGTGTTGACTTGGTAAAGAACCTCGCGGGGTATTTAGGGACAGGCGGTTCGGCTTTCAGGAGGGCGCGCTTTGTGCATTGCCAGCACACGCTATTGTCAAAAAGACCAGATCGGAGTCTGAGACTAGGTATTGGCGGCGGCATGGTCGTTCATGTGCCGGCTCGCATCGCCATCGTCGCCGTCAATTGGATCTTGGATGAAACTCGATCTCCAGCTCCTCCAGCTTCAGTGTGACTGGCTCACTAGTATTTTTTGGCCCACGCGCCAAGCGGTGCTGTGGCAGCTCCTGTGGCTGACGCATCTGCAACGTTGGCTATTATTCCGTGGCTAGTGCGGGAGCTTAGGCCTCATCTAGCGTGCAGACAACTGACATCATCTCTGCTGCTCCTGTGCGTTTTGACGACCACCATCAAACCTCACCAAGACCAGCGGCCGCTCAGTGCGAATGCATGCAACATGATAAATGATAAACCGACACCCTTCCCCGTCTTTTGTATATAGCCGCGCGTCCGGAAGCCAGGATCCGCTCTGCAGTTCGATCCTTTAACGCCGAGTCCTGGAGCGGATGACAGACAGCGTCTAAGTTACCAGTCGTGCAAGAGCTCGCTCAGAAATCCATCCAAGTCCAGACAATCGATTTCAAGAGACCTGTTTGCGAGCTGAATGGAAACAGAGCACATGTATTTATTATTGGTCGCGGAAAGACGCGCGCGATCATCATCTGCTTGTAATGCCATCATCCTGCCGTGACGGCCAGAGTTGCGCATAGTTGTTTGTCTGCAGGTCGCAGGGCTGTCACATCAGAGACCGACCACAGTGCGGCTTGTGCGATGTTGACACTTGAGTCACTGGGCTGAGCCGATGCGACTCCCGTCCATGGCAAAGGCCTACGATCACGGCCCAAGAGCGATCTGGTGTAACGTGATCAAGTTCCGGGGGCTTTACAGGCATGGTCGTACCAATCCCGACAGCTCGGACCCAGCGTGGTAGCCGAGAAAGACTTCCGAGAGAGCGAGCTCGCATTCTGGAAAATCACAAGTGCCAAACGCCATCAAGTTCGCACTCTCGCCAAGATGGCAATGCTTCGGTAGTTCAGGGGTGTGCCAGAATCCCGATATGCCTCTCAACTCTGGTACCTGCTCAAGGGTTTCCTTCCGGGTCTGCTCACCGGTCTTAAACCCGAAGTTCCGGAGAATGGGTCCACTTTCGGCCCGTATATTGCGGGGCACCCGGAGCAGCACCCGGTACTATTGTCTGCAACCCAAACGTCATCATTCTTGTGGTCTGGTGCTTCGCTAGTATGCCACCTTCCCCGCTCATCAGTGCTTTCTAATTTGTCAAACAAGAAAAACTATCACTGTTAGATGGTCAAGTGACCTTTGGCTGTCAGAACGCTCACTTGACAACGATCTTTACCCACTCTGGCTGCATGTCTCTGCTTCAATTTCCAACAAGTCCTTGTTTCCGGTCCCACACTTCTTTCTGTAGGCAACTCGACGCCCGAGATACCCCGCCAGTCTCAACGCCAACATGACTAGCCTGCTTGATGAGTTGCGAGGACTGAGCTCCGTTGCTTGCGATACTCTAGATGCCGATGGTGAGATTCTAGGGCTTCCAAATCGAGGTTCTTGCTAATCCGGCTTCTGGCGTGCAGTGGCCTCCAGGTTTGGCCCATTTGTGGACTGCACCTCCAATCAAGTAGGTAGGTTCAAGATTTTGGTTGCCACTGTCGGTGTTAACCCTCATGACAGGCCATTGCATACAATGAGCTAAGCAAGGTCGATGAAAATGGCAAGCTGGTTTACCAGCAACTGATATACGAATCTATCGAGGTGGCTCACTGGATGTTTAGCAAGCAGTCTGATGCAACGCTAGAAGAGCTCGCCGTTGAGCTCATGGTATGTCTTCTTCCTTATGCCTTACACAACGATGTCCCCGCAAATTCTAATACAAAATATTACAGATGGTCAATCTCTCCCTCCGAATAGCGTCTCACACAACTGGCTGTCTCCATATCCAGACCAACCCCAAGCTAGCCTACTCGACTTCAAAAACCATCAGGAACGCCGAGAGTAAAGTCATCACGCCTTTTTACACAACCACTCAATACTGATACACCATAGGAATCCATTCCCACTTCTCCCACCTCTCCCCTGCCTTCCCCTCGTCCAGGATCTGCATCAAAATCCCCGCCACCTACGAAGGCATCCTCGCTTGCCGCGAACTCGAGAAACGAGGCATCACCACCCTAGCCACAACCTTGTTCTCTCTCGAGCAAGCGATCCTATCCGCCGACGCAGGGTGTAGATATGTCGCCCCTTATGTTAACGAACTCAAAGTCCACTTTGAGTCAGGGCATATCGACCCCAACAAGACCAATTCCCTTCTTCTCTGCGGGTTAATCCAGGAATACTTCACCAGATTGGGGGCTCAAAGGGGACGGCCAATCAAGACGGAGGCCATGGCTGCTAGCTTTACGAGCGTGGAGGAGGTTATGCAGTTGGCGGGGATTAGACACTTAACAATATCCCCGGGGCTGTTGGAACAACTAGCTGGGACACGAGTAGAGGGGTGGACGGGGGCTACGGTGGGATTGGCAGAGAGGTTTGCGGATCGGTTGGATATGGAAAGTGTAGGGAGGCTGGAGGGAATAGTGAGGGACGGGGATGAGGCGGGGTGGAGGATGGCGTTTACGAGGTGTGATGGGGGTGGGAGTGAGGGGAGGTTGGTGCAGGCGCTGAATATTTTTGCGGATGTGCAAGATCGGTTGGAGGAGGTTGTTAGGAGGGGGGTGAACCAAGGGGCTTGAGTGGGTGGGAATGTGTTGTTGGGCTGAGAGCCGCGATGGGCTTTGCCACAGGACGTGCCTGGGCAGCACTTCGGCTTGAGTGGTGGGTGGTGAAGGATGGAGTGGAAACTTGGCGGAAGCTGAGATTACGTCGAGAGGAGGCTGGGATTCAGTCTAGGTAAAGCTTAGATCAAATCTAACCAAAGCTAGGGTCAAGTCAACAAAAAGCTCAGATAAAGCCCAAGAAAGTCGAGACTTGATGACACCAGCTTTTGCGGTTGCAGGTACAGACAAGCTAATGGATAGTATTCATCTATTGTCCTCTCAGTTGGTGTGAATCGAGGCTGCGTGCCTAGCTAAACGAGATGAGAGGTGTAAAGTGCCTTTCTCTGAGAACCACTCCTTTCAGTGTGTTGGTGGCAGATAATAATACCCCAGAAGTTCATTTTAGGCCTCCCAGCCAGCCAGTGAAATTTCGAATCCACGTCTCGGTTAGTAAACATTCACTGCAAGACCTTTCTTACATTTGATCACAGCCCGAAGTCGCTTGAAAGGCAGCGTTGGGGCACGGCCGTGTATCAAGATGGCCAACACCACTTAGCCTGCTAACTTTCAGCTTGGCGATTTGATACAGAATACGAGACCGGATCTCAATAAAGATGGTATTGACTAAAGTGAGCCAAAGCTATCAAATTGAAAAATTCAGGTGGCCTATTAATTTTGGGGCTTGGTTCTGACTCTAGTATTCGGGCGTGACAGAACGGGATGCAGGTGAGCTGACGGGTTGCAGTGGGGGGGGGGGACCGGTTTCAGGGTGCTTTGCCGTGTATGTTTCTTTGCAACCATCATTGATTCAGTTCCTTGCCTTTGATGTGCATTTTCAAAAAGAAAAAATGACGTTCCATGTCGATGATACAGTGGGCTGGAATGGTCGAGTGCAAAATATTGTTGAGACTATTGATACGGGGCTGGGCATGATCAGTGTGACGGTAATGTCGACGAGAACCAGTGATCAATGCTTGAGGCAACGAAGAAAACATCACCACATATTCAGTGACATTAGAGGGAGTGGTTTATGTTGAATATACAACTTCACTGAGTCTTATGGTCAATCGGCCAAACATCTAACCATCTTGTAGTGGTTTTGAAGGGAATGTCTAGAGGGTAATAGTAATGCTCCTTTAGTCTGACCAACGACGTCATGTTCCATGACTACCTAATTACCTAACTTTAATGTTTGACGTGGACGACGGCATGCTTGAGTGGGCCTATGGTTTCCTTTTATACCACTGCTCCGGCCACAGCGTTCAGCAAAGTAGCTAAGTATATTCAAAGTGTGTTTCGATAGCTCAACGGTTAGCATCCAAGCAGTACACGTCCCTCACTGGCCGTTAGAGTGTCGAAGCTTGGAGCAACACCAGAGCCCTCGCTTGGAGGTGGTGGGTTCAATCCCCATCCAAATTCTTTTTTCTTTTTCTTTTGACATGCATGTTGGAGCGCGAATTGCATGGAAAACTCACAGGTACTTGAATTGAATGCTTTTTTATCTCAACCAAGCAATTTATTCATCAACAGCAGCTCTAACATGAGTGGAGCTTATTGGATGTTGAGTTGAAACATTGCTCTTGTATTATTCTTCTTCTTCAAAGTACCTCACATGCCTACCTAGACTTCATCAAAAGCGTTCATCTACGAAATGACACCCGCCTTCACCAACCACTCTCTCACCGACCCTCTCAAATCCTCATACTCCAACCCAATCAACCCATTCGCGCTCTCCTCCTCTTTGACCGCATTCCCTACCCCGTCCTTATGGTTATACGCCCTCAAGAAATCAATGAAAGCTCTGAAATCCCCCACCGCCAGCTTCTCCTCCCCAGCCTTTTGCAAATCATCCGCCTTCTCCCTGTTCACCACGGGGTACTTCTCCCCCGTCAGCTCCTCCACCACCTTGATGATCTCGTTCTGCGAGGCCTGAAACGACGACGTGACCAGGTACTTGTTCCTGGTCTCCTCAGGTCGTTGCAGAATCTTGACGACAGCCCTGCCAACCTGCGCAAGAGTACTAACCTGGAACTTCTCATTCCCAGAGTCCACAAGGCTTGAGGTTTTGCCTTGAAGGTTGATCGTGCTCAACCCATGTTTTTCCAATCCCTATTATCATGTCAGCAACCACCGTTTTCCATAAACTATTCAGTCGCACGGAAAGAGACATACCCAATCAAAAAACAACCCCGTGCTCAATCCCGTCCACTCAATCTCCCCCTCCCTCTCAATCAAGTAATCCACCACCTCCACTTTCCCCTTTAAAATTTTCCCTATCGGCCAGTCTCTCACTTTTCTGGTGTTAACCCCAAATTCACTCGGGATAAACCTTTTGACTCCGGCAGCAATCGCCGCGTCGACAGCGAGCTTCTGCGCGGGGATGCCCGGGCTGCCTACTACAGAAACGACAGCATCTTGGCCGTCAAAGGCGGTTTTGAGGGAGTCAAACGAGGCGAAATCAACCTTGTGAACGGTGACGGTGTCAGGGTAGGCGGGGGTGGAGTTGGTGGATGTCAAACGGGTGAGGCCGGTGACGGTGAAACCGGCGGAAAGGAGCTGGCGGACGATGGAGGGGCCGAGGTTGCCGGTGCCCTTTTGGGAAATATTAGAGCGGCTCTAGCTTGGAGATGGTTTGGGAAAGAGGTGACTTACACCGAGGACGGCGACAGTTTTGATCGAGACCATTGTGTTTAGGTGCTTTACTTAATAGTGATGCGGTTGGAAATTATGAGGGAGGTAGTCAACTGTGAGAGAGAAACGATATTTTGGGGAAGGTGATTGAGGAGAAAGTTGGAGAAAAGGGGGGAGGGGGGAGGGCGAGTTATTTCCTGATATACGGCATGATATCAGCCTATGTTGCCAATGTTGCAAGACTGGCGTGTGATGGCGGCAGCAGGCGGGATGGGGTAAGGGGATGGTGCAATGCTGGCAGCATGTGGGGTCAAGAAATGGGACATCGTGAAGCCGGTATTCACTACCGGTGACAACAAGGAGATTTACATCATGAATCACAACTGTTGCACCATTTTGGCGGCTTCGACAAGTGGGGACAGCATTGCAGTAGAGAAACGTGGCAGTTCTGACCAGAGTGCGTCGATATCTAGGCAATTGTCATCCTTCAAGGACCTCAAGACGCCACCATGTATTCAGGCGTACACTCATACCAGCTCATAGACACACTCCATCTGTCTCCTACTCATCTACCCGTCCACCACAAGCAAGTGACGCCGGGTCACTCAATCAGGGGACTCGGTAAAGTCTTCGATTACGTTGCAGTCCAAAGTTGAAGCCGTATGAATGGTCAATTGACAACTCTGGCAACATGGCTTCTATATCAGAGTTTGAAACACTGTCCATTTCATGCCCTGAAAAATTGTGGAATCAACGTTCGAATTCAAGAAACGAGGAAGACCAGGGCAAAAGGTCGAGCTGTTCCCATTACATGTTTCATCTTGTTCACGATGGCGTAGCCGCTAATAGACCTTTGATTCATGAGATACCGACAGGATTCTTGGAAAAATTTCCCAAATTAGCATGCTACTACACAACCTACTACAGACATCGGAACTGTCAAAGATAGGCGTTCCGATCACATTCCAATGCATGTAAAGGATGCCAAAAGGCATGTGAAGAGGTATGAAAAGATAGTCAACATGCATAAAAAGGCAGCTTACATATATATAAAGATAGCCAACACCCCTATGAAACTGCCTAAAACACTTACCAACAATCTTGAGAGGGCTATTAACTATCTTTTAACACCACTTAAACTAGTAAATAGGCCTTCAAAACCGGACAGTAGGCATAGAAGGATAGTCAATATACCTATCGCACTTTTTTCACACACCATCAACTATCTTTAAGAGGCCTATCGACTATCTTATAACGTCTATTCAAAAGTTTAAGAGGCCTTTAAAGATAGTCAATAGGCCTAAGAAAAAAGTCAAGAGGGCGTCGAGGATAGTCAACAGACCTATTTAAAGCAGCTTCACACAGTAAAAATAATATTCCATGTATTCTGGTATCTAAAGGTAGCCCATACTCCAACCCAAAACAAAGTTCCTTCTCCCCCCCCCCCCCCCCCCAAAAGATATTAATAAGCAATAATCCAGCTATGTATGAAACTCCACCGCCTTGTGCGCCAACACCCGTATATTATTGACCAATCCGCCCACTAATTCCAGGTATTGATTCGGTTGGTGATTCCCTGCTCTCCTCCCTTGATCAAATAGCGCGGCTGGGTCG
Organism: Triangularia setosa; assembly: GCA_033296915.1. Lineage (NCBI taxonomy): Eukaryota > Fungi > Ascomycota > Sordariomycetes > Sordariales > Podosporaceae > Triangularia > Triangularia setosa. The sequence continues at coordinate 41,207 of MU866192.1, read as the reverse complement.
AGTTCGACTTCCAATTCGTGCTCCTTGTTCTATTGTATGGTTAGCGCAACCCAATATATCACAAGGAATATGAGACCTACTTGTGAGATGACCTGCGTCAAGTCCACCTGGTAAAACCGGTGCTTGTAGCACAGCCGGTCCTTGTCCCTTTGATACCCCCCACCGCCCTGTTCCTTCACCAGCTTATCCAGCACCTCCTGGGGGCCGTCCCATGTCCATTCGAGATTGATACTGATCCGACAGTCCAGTGGTAGCCGCGGGAAGTGGAGACTGGTATCGGCCACCCTAGCCTTCACGATCCGGGCCAACACTTGATTGGTCTTCTTTTCGTATGTAATCCTCACCCGGGGTGGCTTTCTCCCGGCAAGCCTCGTCACGCACTTGGGGAGGTACTGGTCGCGGATCGGGGGAGGCAGTTCGACGAATCGGTCGATTTCGCGGCGGTGTAGATATTCGATGGGGACGCGGGTGCGGTTGACGTGAGTCTCTTTGACCATTTCGTTCAAAAAATCGTTGAAGGACCGGTGTTCAGACTGGGAACGAGAGACAGAGATTAGCAGACGCAAAGAGCAAGAGGGTGAAAGAAATTTACCTCAGACATGCTGCTTTGGAATTTGACCCAATCTCCCTCTTCGAGTACGCACTCGGTGAGGATGGGCAGGTGAAGACGTTCTGAAGTTCTTTTGTCTACTAGAGTACCTAATTTCGCCTCAATCTCGAATTTGACACCCCTTGCTTCCATCTCTTGGATGTCTGGGGAATTGAGGACGTAATGGAACAACCAATCGGCAATATGTTTCGTACAAGAGTCGGGAGGAAAAGCAGTGTTGACGATACTGGGTTCCCATGGCCCTAACCCAGATGCTATGGCGGCGGCATCCGGTTGTGGCGGCGCGGGTGGTGGTGGTGGTGCTGATTGATGTTCTCGGGGAGCGGCGATGGAACGCTTCTCTTCCGGAGATGTTTGTCGGCTGGCTTGGGGCTCAACCTTGTTGCCGTTGGTCTGATGAGAAACCGAGCCCGAGAAGGGGACAGGCTGGAATAAGATGCTGTTGGCCTTTTGCAGCGGACGGCCGTCCTGGGACTGCGCCCAGATGGGTGGTTGGGCGTAGACCTTTCTCTTTTTTTTCTCCGGGGCGACCATAGCTCGCCGCGCATTCAAGGGAATGGCGCCGGCGTCGACGAGTGCAGGGCGGCCACTGGCCTCTCGGAGCGGCGGCGGTCGCGTGTCACGATTCTCGAGTTCGTCGGGTCGAAGCTCGCGTTCGCCAAGTTTGCGTTTGGCGGGGGTCGAGGCACGGTCTCGGGCGGCGTCCTGTTCTGCAATGGGGGTCATTGTGGTGGGTGGTGGATGGATGGGAGGATTAAGTCGAGAGTCAAAGTCGGAAACAGAAGAACGAGGACGGCCAGAACTGCTTGGCAAACTGGGGACTCGAGTTTTGGGACTGACGCTAAGGCTCTGGTCTCTGTCACTGTGTGAAGGTGGGCCCCGGCCTATTGAATCTCGACTGTGTGGGTCATACTGGCTTGAACTTTGCATGCTGGAGTTCCGGGGCAGGGAAGGCGGTGGAGGCGGAGGTGGAGAGGTTTGTGGTGTTGATTGAAAGCTTGGAGCTGGCAGGCGTTGCCCGTAAGGACTGGTCGGCTGTCCGTACCCTGTTGACACCTGCGCAGGGCGCGCCGACAGAGGGACGGCACCTCCCGGCGTGGGCGGCAGCGAGGATTGTCGCTGCAAATCTGGCGGAGGAAGCGGATGGGTTGCTGCCACGGGACTGCCTTGCACAAAAGGCGCGCCATATTGAGCCGGCTGGCTATGTGCTGACGTCGGTGTCGGCGTCGAGTGGGCCGAGTGCGATCGTTGAACATAGGTATGTGGCCCGCCCGGAGTGCCAACCGGAGGCGTTTGCGGAACGTGCGACCCGTGCATATACGAAGGAGGGCCTGTCATACCAGCGACAGCGGTCGGCTGGCCGTACCCTTCTCTGGAGAAGGCGCTTGTCGGCGGGTACTGGTGTCGTTGCACAGGGCTGGTGGGGGCCTGCTGCGGTGGGAAAGGGTAGCCGCCCGCCGTGCTAATCGAGGAGCCTGGCGTTTGCCGATACGGAGACGGGACCGGTCCGGAACTCATACTGGGCGATCGAAGCTCGGCTGATGGCATCGGCTGGATTGACGGCGGAGGTGGTCGACCGGCGCCATATGGGCCTGCGCTCGGATATGGAGGCGGCGATGCGAAGGCGCCTGACGGCAAACGTTGGGCACCGTAGTCGTGCGATACATGACGGCTCGGGGATGGCTGGGGCTGGCCGTACTCACGGAACGGCTGCTGGATATTTGTTTGGATCGGCGTCGATGGCAGCGAAGAATGTGGATGCATCTGCTGCTGCTGCTGCTGGTGCTGGCGTTGTTGCTGGTGTTGTTGCTGGTGTTGTTGCTGGTGTTGTTGCTGGTGCTGGTGCTGGTGCTGCAGTGCTGGCTGCAGTGTCGGTGGTTGTGGCGGCTTGCTGGGCGTGGAGGCCACGGGCCCATTGTCGTTCAACATAACCCGGAGATCCATCTTGAACCACAGCTCTGATATAACGTCTCGATTGTTCTTATCTCTCGTCTCTACTTCCAATAGGACAGCCCCTGGTCTTGGTCTTGCTCTCTGCGCTCACTTGTGATGGCCCGTCTCTTGCATGTTCCTTTATTCCAGACAGTAACGATGCGACGGCGACAGTCTCGAAGCGCGATTCGCGGCGCGCACAAAGAAGCAAAGGGATGGTGGGTTCGAGATGGAGCTGGTCGTCATCACATCTCCGTCGTGATCTCGATGCGCAGACAGACACGTCGGTTCGGAGGGTTCAGTCGCACATCACCACGCGACGCGGGCCATGGGGCGCAACTGGCGATAAAGGGAGGGGAGGAGCGGGGCGACGAGATAGGGAGCGCAGGCGTGTTTATCACGATATGGGCGTCATGGGGATGTCGAGCTAGGAAAAAGGTTGATGTGTGCAAACGCCTTGTGCCAAATGCAGGTCCGCCGAGTGGATTGTGGAGTCGCTGCTGGGCTGGGACCTGGTCCGTCCGCGCATATGTTTCTGGCTGTATCTGAGAGGCACTCACTCAAATCACAGCCTAACAATGCGCTCCATTCCGCTTCCCGCATCGACGCCGTCCAGAGGCGCAATACTCGCGAGGTCACTGGCAATGGTTTGTCCTAAGATCATGACAGATGCACCTTGTCCACACTCTCTCAGCCACACATCCAGCTCTGGGCCAGCTCGCGCTGACCGAGGCCGAGTGTTACGGTGTACAAGCCTACCGTACAAGAGGCTCAAAAGTCGATGACCCACTGGGCCTCACAACCAAAAGCCAATAAACAAAAAATTTCCGGTCGCAGTGGACAGCTGTCGCACCCAGCGATCCAGCTGTCCGCCCAGCCTTGTGGGCGTTTGCCTGTTGGAGGCTACTGTAGAGACAGATGTGAGCTGACAAAGCTTGGAGCTCTGATCACAAGCAGGCGGAGCGCAAAATTGAGCTTCCGAACTGGCTGACTAACAGCAGCCTTGGCAAATCTTGGCTACTGCCCCTGGTAGCGCAAGGCCAAGGCCAAGGCGAGGCAGGCAGGCAGAGCTCCTGACGCGGACTGGAGTCCAACCTGGAAAGCGCCGTTGCGGAACAACAAGCTCCAAGCAACGAAGCTTCAGCACCACATTCCCAACATCATCTCCATTCAACTCGACCTTCAGCACGCAGCCTCACCAATATCAGCCTAATTATAAGCTTTGGTTTGCGCAACCCACCGCTGGAACACTGAAATAATCACCACCGTGCGACATCGAACCGTATCGGTATAATGCCAGGCCTCGTCACAGCCAGCGGAGTGTTGGCTTTCCTCACGGACGAGGAGCCCGAGCTTAAGGTCTTCGCTCTCAAGACTCTCAACGACGACATCGACACTGTTTGGACCGAGGTTGCCAGTTCATTGAGTCAAATGTATGTGGTCGTGAATTAACTGCGCTGCGTCTTGCCGCTTAAGCTGATCATTTGCCTGTGCGCCACACAGTGAGGCCCTTTACGAGGACGAGTCCTTCCCAGAGCGTCGCCTTGCTGCCCTCGTTTTGGCCAAGGTCTACTTCCATCTCCAGGCGTACAATGAGAGCATGACTTTCGCGCTGGCCGCCGGGCCTCTCTTCAAGTTTGATGCCCCAGGCGAGTTCGAGGAGACCATCCTCTCCAAGTGCGTCGATCAGTACATTGCCGTCTTCTCGGCGCGCCACGTGCCCTCGAAACAGGGCAAGGCCGATATCTCACTGCCAACTCTCGAGACTACCTTCGGCACTGGCTCGGTTGATGGCTCTGCCTTGATTTCGCCAACTACGCCTTTCTCCCAGTCGACACTGCCTCCCAAGTCTTTGCTCTCCCGTGCCTCGACTGACAACACCATCCTGGATCCCACCTTTCAGCCAACCAAAGAGGGGCGCTCCAGCTCGGTCGTTCAAATTACCGACATCAGCACTCAGCAAGCACTTCACAATGTTATCGAGCGGCTCTTTGAGAGCTGCTTGAAGCAAGGCAAATACAGACAGGTTGTCGGTATCGCTGTGGAAGCCAAGAACCTCCAGGTTCTCCGGAAGGTCATCAGGCGTGCTAGCGAGGAGGGCAAACAGTCCAAGGAAAGTACACAGAGCCCAGCGGAGGAACTGATGGATTATCTCTTGAAGATTTCCATGGACATTGTTCAGGAGCGTAGCCTGAGAACGGAGATCTTGCGCCTTATTCTCGATCTTCTCAGTGATATCCCTAACCCAGACTATTTTGCCATCGCTAAATGTGTGGTCCACCTCGACTCTGACGAGGAGGCCGACAAGATGCTTAGGCAACTGGTAACCAAGGGCGACCCAAATTCGATTGCCATTGCTTACCAGATTGCCTTCGACCTTTACGACAACGCCACTCAGGAATTTTTGGCCAAGGTTCTCAAGTCGCTCCCATCTGGCAAGGCGCTCGAGCCCCCAGCAACCGCAACTGAGGATGGCCCCGTTGAGGAAGAGCCTCTGCTTGGTGGGCAAGAAGGCTCGCAAGAGGAGGAACTCCCTGAAGAAACCGCCAAGGTTTACAGAAACATTCGTTCTATTCTCGATGGAAGCAAGGCGATCAAGCTCAACCTCGAGTTCCTCTACCGTAATAACCATACAGACCTCAGCATTCTCAACAAGGTCCGTGACAGCTTGGAAGGCCGCAACTCCATCTTCCACACAGCCGTCACTTTCTGCAATGCTTTCATGAATGCTGGCACTACCAACGATAAATTCTTCCGTGACAACCTGGACTGGCTTGGCAAGGCCATCAACTGGTCGAAGTTTACTGCCACCGCGGCGCTAGGTGTCATCCACCGTGGTAACATTACCCAGTCCCGCAAGCTTCTGGAGCCTTATCTTCCCAAGCAAACTGGCGTCAGCAGCGGTGGCTCTATCTTTAGCCAAGGTGGTGCTCTCTATGCCTATGGTCTCATTCACGCCAACCATGGCGCTGATGCTCTGGAGTACTTGCGTGGCCAGTTCAACGGTGCCGAGGAGGAAGTCATCCAGCACGGCGGTGCCTTGGGTCTTGGTATTGCCGGAATGGCTACCGGTGATGAGCAGATCTTTGAGGACCTTACCAAGGTTCTCTATGCCGATTCTGCCCTGAATGGTGAGGCTGTCGGTTTGGCCATGGGCTTGATCATGCTGGGTACCGGAAATGCCAAGGCTGTGGAGACCATGTTCACCTACGCCCACGAGACCACTCACGAGAAGATCGTCCGCGGTCTTGCTCTCGGTATGGCCCTCATCATGTTCGGGCAACAGGAGGGCGCCGATGTTATGATTGAGGGTCTTCTTGCCGATCCTGACCCGACGTTGCGTTATGGAGGTGTGCTCACCGTGGCCATGGCCTACTGTGGAACCGGGAGCAACAAGGCCATCCGCAAGCTCCTTCACCTTGCTGTCAGCGACGTGAATGACGATGTTCGCCGTATCGCTGTCATGTCTCTGGGTTTTATTCTGTTCCGCAAGCCTGGAAGTGTCCCCCGTATGGTCGAGCTCCTTGCTGAATCCTACAACCCCCACGTTCGGTACGGTTCTGCCATGGCTCTCGGTATCTCTTGCGCCGGTACCGGGTTGGATGAGGCCATTGACCTGCTCGAGCCCATGATGAAGGATCCCACCGACTTTGTCCGTCAGGGTGCGCTGATTGCCCTGTCCATGATCATGATTCAGCAGAACGAGGTCATGAACCCAAAGGTTGCCGCTATCAGAAAGACTCTCAAGAAGGTTGTTGGCGACCGCCACGAGGATGCCATGACCAAGTTTGGCGCCGCCCTTGCTATGGGTATTCTTGATGCTGGCGGACGCAACTGTTCAGTTGGTCTGCAGACCCAGACTGGCAACCTCAACATGCCTGGCATTGTCGGCATGGCCGTCTTCACCCAGTACTGGTACTGGTTCCCCTTCACCCACTTCTTGTCGCTGAGCTTCGTGCCCACATCCATTATCGGGCTGGATCACGACCTCGAGATCCCCAGCTTCAAGTTTCACTGCAACACTCGCCCAAGCCTGTTCGACTACCCCCCTGAGCAAGAGGTCAAGACCGAGGAGGGACCGGCACTCATTGCTACTGCTATTCTGTCCACTACCGCCCAGGCCAAGCGTCGGGCTCAGAAGAAGGAGCGTGCCCAGCGTCGCGAGAGCATGGACATTGACACACCCACTGTTGCCAAGACTGCCGCGCCCGCCGCGGGTGACAAGATGGATGTCGATGAGGATAAGAAGATCAAGACTGAGGGGCCCAAGTTGGACAAGAAGGAGGAGAGCGGAGCCGAGAGAGAAGGCTCTGTCGACCCCAAGAAGAAGGCCGAGAAGGAGAAGGCTGGCTACGAAATTGAGAACATGTCTCGTGTTCTTCCTGGCCAGTTCAAGTACATCAGCTTCCCGGCGGGACGTTACAAGCCCGTCAAGAAGGTAAGCACTCATTCATTCGTTTCTCTGTCATGCACATCACTAATCTGTATTCTAGCCTACTGGTGGTCCCCTTTTGCTCCATGATACTCAGTCCGACGAGCCTAAGAGCTTGATTGAGGAGAAGTTGAAGAAGGTCACGACCGAGAGAGCTCCTGTGGTTGGCGCCCAGGGTGGGCGGAGTGGTGCGCCGCAGACGGCTCAGCAGTTGCTGCAGAGCATGCAAGCTGCTCGTAGTCGGGCCGGGTTGGGCGACGAGCTTAGTGAGATCCTCCGTCTTTCCGCTGCTCAGGCTGCTCGGGAGGTACCGCAGGGACGTCCTTCCCCGACATCTGGTGGTGGTGGAAGCGGCGCAGCGGCGGCGGCTGGTGTGTTGACGGCTGTTGATGAAGATAACGAGGGTGATGAAGAGGCGCCTAAGCCCCAGGACTTTGAGTATTTCACTGATGCCGAGGATGAGGAATAGATGGTGGGTGGGTGATTGTATGATAGGAGATAAACATAGGTGCCGGGACTAGTAATAGATCGGCGCTGAATACATAGCGAAAGTCTGATGCACTTGTGAGTGGTGTGATCTGATTGGTTGTGCGAGCTGGTCCCTGAAAATCACATGCGGGGCGACTGTTAGCGCCTGACGACGTCATTGATTTGGCGACCGCGCGCAGCCATGACAGCGCGAGGGGGACTGGTCTCGCGCTGAATCCGTCTGCTTTCAGTTGAACTTCCGTTTAACGAACTCCACGTATCCCTGAACTCGAATTGTTCCCCCCACGCTTACCTATCACCTTTTTGCTTGCTTACAACAACTCATCACAATACCTGTACTGTTGCCCACTTGATCCCTTGCAACAACACACCACAACGACGACGAGAATCCCCAATATGGCGGACAAGTACCTCCTCCGCGTCACCGTCGGCCCCTCGTACGATGTGTCCTCCCACAAGCTAGTCGACGTCAATGCTTCCACTCCCACCGCCATCTCCTCCGATCTGATCTCCGCGAGCCTCAACGTCCGCATCCAAAATTACCACCGCTCCGTTCCCCCCAAGAGGGTCCCGAGTACCTCTCCCTATTTTGAGCAGGAGCCGCACAAGTACAACAATGACCAGTACTCAATTGCTTTCAAGTTCACGCTCAAACCGCCCCCGAAGGACATGTCGAGTCGGAATGAGACTGGGGAGGTGGAGGATGATTCCGGGGAGGAGATTGCTGATGAGGATGGAGTTGGTAACATAGGGGTGAGTGGGGCGGATTTGCAGTTTGGGAATGACTTTGACCACCCAATCAGAGATCGTTTGCCTCCTGGGTTTGGGACCGCGATGAGGATTGTGAAGTGGTGGGTTGACCCCGGGTTGGACGGGGATCCGTATGCGGATGAGCCGTATTTGTATGGGCCGGCACTGTCGAGTTTTAATGCTGTGCGGGTTGGGAGTGGGGAATACAGCGAGGAAAAGGGGGGGTTGTGGGTTGAGGAGGGGGGGGATCAGGAGTGGAGGAGGCAGGTTGGGGTTCCAGGGGGTGATAGTCAGGATGGGGGAAAGCAGAGACAGAAGTGGGCGTTGAAACAGGAGAATCTGGAGAAATGGGTTTGGGAGTATGGGCGGGAGTATAGCGTGGACTTTTTTAATCCTTATATTGACTTTGGGGAGTTTGCGCTGAGGCTGCCGGGGTTTAGTCTGGGGATTATGAGGTATTGGGATGGGCAGGGGCTGAGGTATGTTCATCACTGTCGTTTGGTTCTTGTCATGGCGCAACACAACTTCCCACTGTCCCCAGCAGTTTACGTTGCAAATTTTTGTTCTGTGACGAAAAAAACAGCAAGTGCTGAATGATATATATGAAAACCGTAGCGCAAATGTCAAACGCTTACACCAGCTTAGGTATGTCCTCCGGAACAAGAAGACGAAGCAGGTTTACCTTGTGGTGCTGTTTACACTCCATTTAAAGGAGGATGTCAATGAGGACGGGGGCTTGAAGCCGGCTGCGGTTGAGGCGCTGAAGAAGAGGTCGGGGGGTATGGAGGATGAAAAGGGGGAACCGTTGGGGGATGCGGAGATTAGAGAGGATGGGGAGGGACTGGGGAACAAGAAGGATGGGGAGGTGGATGAGGATGGGATGGTGGAGGGGGCGAGGAAGAAGCTGGAGGGGACAAAGGTTGGCGGGGAGGAGGATGTTGATTGAGGTGTGGGTGGTTTGAAATTTTGGAAGGGCTGGGTCACGAGTTATGATAACACGCAGCTTATTTGTCTAATTACAGGTGGACTTGTGTGGTGATGAATCGGTAGAGTGATTAGGTGACTGTGAAGCTGAGACGGTGAGGCTCTCAAAGCTCAGATTGACCTGCTGGTCCCGGCGACACAACCTCTCAGCGGGCCCTACGGTGACAGATTTTCACGATGCTAAAGACACGAACCCTTTAGAAGCAGGCTGGTGAGATAAGGCTGGAGGAATCCACTGCGGATTGCGGAACATTGGTATATTAGACATCAGACCAACGAGCATTTTCATTGCATTCGTGATTGTTATCCCTCCGCGGTCATATCTCTACATTAAGCATTTTGAACATTTCTTCTTTGTTTCACCTCATCACTGAAGGCACACTTTCACGGCTTCTTCTCAAGCGACAGAGCAAAAACACTCCTCCCCCTAATCCTCTCACCCCTCCAGACCAGCACCCAAGGCACGACCGTCAACACAACCGCGATACTCCCCAGCACGGCCCCCGCTTTCGCCTCCCCCAGGTTCCTGTACATCAGTCTCGTCACCAGCGGAAAGGCTCCGCCAACCAGGTTCCGACACAGGGACTGCGCGGCGAGGGCAGAAGAGGCGTATTTGTGGTAAACGTCAGCAAAGTAGTTGAACACCGCCAGGTATATGCTCAAGATGCCAATGGTGCAGAAAAAGATACCAATTGCCGGAAGGATCCAGTGAATTTGGGGCTTGGCAGTGAAGCTGAAGAGATAGAGACCGAGGGGGAGGAGGGTGGAGATGAGGCAAGAGAAGTAGAGGCGGGACTCAGGCGAGGAACTGGGGAAGTTGGTGCGCAAAAACGACCATACCTTGTCGTTTCGGGGCCGGGCAAGTGGTGATGGTGGTTCGTCAGAGCTGGAGGCATTGGCAGATTCTGCTGTGATGACTTGAAAGGAGTCAGCCCATTTGGAATGGACCAGCAGCCGTTGCTGGTAAATGCTCATTGTTGTCCCGACGATGGCGCCTAGGATGATGGCTGTGAAGGCGTAGCCTGATTGCTCGAGGGACCAGCCGTACACGTGCTGGAAGACGTATGGGATGGAACCGAAGGTGAGATACAAAACTCCCCAGGCAAAGGCGACCCAGGCGGAGAAGAAGAAGATGACTGGTTCGGTGAAGAGGAGGTGAAAAGGGCGGGAGACGGAGATGGCAATCATTTTTCCCATGGAGGCGCGTTCCTCGTCCTCTTTGACTAGCCATCTGATGCGCTTGATGGAAGGGGTCCTTTCTTTTCCGCTGGTTGAGGCCGACAGCGACCTCTTTTCTTCGTCTCCATCATCGGTACTGTCTTCTGAACTTGTGATATTTTCCCCTGCTTTTACTTGACCCAGGTTGTCTTCAAAGCAGAGCCCATAGTAGCCTTCCTTTTCCAGCTCTTCATACCATGCATTCAGGGCCTTAGCCTGACGACTGAGAAGCACACTTCCTCTGCTCTCCTTGAAGAACATCACAAAAGCCACCATCAACACCCCTCCCATGATCACTTGATGCCACCAAGTCCACTTCCACATATCCGGATACTTCTCAAGATCCCCCCATCGCTCAGCCATGACTGCGCAAACCATCGGCCCAAGCCCAGTGCCAGCAAGAACAGACCCACTGAACAAGGCCATTGGGGTGTTTCTTTCCTCTTTGTCGTACATATCTGCGATGACACCTCCAACCATGGTGCTAAACACGCTTGCTCCCACTCCAACCAGGAATCTCGCCACGAGCAGAGCTGGAAGCGAGGTTACTACCCCACATATCCCTTGAAACACAACGTAGACAATCCCAGCGCAGACAAAGACGGGGTATCGACCGTTCATCTCTGATAGAGGGGCAAGCATCATTGGTGCTAGCCCAAAGCCAACACAGAACGTGGTGATACCGGCCAGAACGGGCTCAATGCCGAGAGGAACTGGTGAAAGAGATGCTTGTATCAGCTCGGCAGGAGGGGAGTAGGAGCCTGAGGTGTAGGCTGTCAAGAAAGTGGCTACACATGATAAGAAGAGTAACACGTTTTTGCGATGGGGCGCCCAAGTTCGAGGATCAGCGTAGGGTGTCAGGTCAGGCAGTTGTGGAACTTTGTTTGCTGAAGTGGCAGCGTGAGTATTTCGGTGGAACAGAGGGCTGGGGAGGGGTGTCTCGAATGTCAGATAGAGATTGGTAATGTCGAGTGCTTCGACTGGCGTGTCGGCGACCGTTGTCGTCGAAGGTCCGGTGCTGGCCATGGCCGTTGTCGAGCCTAAAAGCTTGAAGACAGAAAAAAAAAACGAAGGTAAGGAGAGAGTGAAGAGAAGCAAGCAGCCAATTTCCAAGGCTACTTGGAGGGCATGTCAACCGAGGCAGTCACCCTGACCACCTTGACATAATGGAAATAGAAAGGATACAGAACTTTCTGCTGGACGGGCCGACGAGAACCTCCTTCATCAAGGATCCTGCCTCTGTCAGGATGACCAACCTTGGGGGAATCTGTCTCCGTGTTTAAACCCGGAGACGATCGGTCTTGGCTGAGATGGTTGTTCTCCCGAAGTCCCCATATCCACCAGCGGTGCTAGTGAAGAGAAGCGCTGCTTGGTATGCTGCCAAGCCCTGAACGCTGCTCTCTTCCAACTCGGCTGCCGTTCTCCAGGCACGGGAATATGGAAAGGCAATAGATGGTGCAGGTGGTGGGACATTGCCGGCCAAGACCAAATATTGTCCGAAAACGGCGTATCCGATGTTTCCCAACTGCATCCTCCTCGGTAGGCATTGAACCTGGAAAGCTTATCAGATCGGCACCCAACCACTGGAGAACAGACTGGGAGACTTCCATGATGACATGTTGCCAAAGTATGGGCTTTTGGGTTGCCCTGGACCGGAGAACACAAGGTACTAGGTTACAGGAAGAGATAAACGATTGGATTGAACGAGGTATCAGCCAAAGTCCTGGGACAGGATGACGCGCCGGCTTGAGCTGTCGTTGGTGTAAACTTCACTGTCTCCACCACCTCGCGTTGCCGGCCCGCAGCCGTCAAGCTTCACACTCATGGTTAAACCCGGTTATCCCCGCAGTTCTGATTCCAACTCCAACTGATAATAGGGCGTGCACTGCGGTCCAAGCTCTTCATCTCCCTGCTCCACTGCATTATGACAACTGCATCTCCCGCGTCCTTCGACCACATTTTGGCGGTTACAGGAACACCAAAATACTAATCCAATAGATATGGCAAATCTAGAAATCTCTTCTCTTTAATTGGCCATGCATCGAACAACCGCTTGCCCCCGATATTCCTCGGTCTGTGACCTGCTTACGACATCACCTCCACCACCACCAGGGGCACCGGAAGCTTGAAGCTGGAACCCATATCATCAAATTCCCAGCCGACAATATCACCATAGACGGACTTTTATGGCTTATTTCATGACCAGTCACCCTCCTGTACAACATTGCAAAGTAGAGCTCACAGAAAAAGCGTCATATATTTTCCCATATTTACATACCCAACCTTCCTTCCAGCCCCCAACGGAGCTTTGTTATCAACAAGACCCACCACTTTCCAACCCTTTCCTCTCCATATTTTCCTTCTCCGCGACCGTTTACGAAAGGATAGGAGCGCTGGCGGCCCATGGGTACCAAGCATCGGTGCTGGCGGTGGAAGTGCTGCGCTCGACCGAGCCGGGGGCGGTGCTGCCGTTGAGAAGGAAATAGTTGATGTACTGGGTAAGCTCCGAGTTCTGCCCGCTGGGAAACTGGCAGTGGTTGTGGCCACCGATGAGCGAGAAACCCATGTTGTTGGGCACACCGTGGGCGCGGTAGATGTGGCGACCAGCACGCATGCAGCCAGTAGTGGAGACGGGGCCAAGCCAGTCAATGTTGTTCTCGAAGACGGCGAGACCACGGGGAACGATCATGGCTGCGAGGAAGTGGTGATCCTGGGGGATGTTGGTGATGGAGTTGACGTGCGAGTCGAAGTTGCGCGAGAACCAGGGCTGCTCGCCAATGATTTGACGGGCAGTCTGGATATTGGCACCAGACGACTTCTGCTGGTCAGAGATGCGCCAGCAGGCGGCACCACCGGCGCCAGACTCTTGAGGGATGGTGAGGGCGATGCGCTTGACGAAGGCACCGGCAACGAAGGCACCCTTGCCGTTACGGGAGCAGCCGGTGACACCGATGCGCTTGGTGTCGATACCTGCAGCAGGGGTACTCTCAAGAGCATCGATCAACCGGTCAATTCCCCACGCCCAAGTAGTAAGTGAACCAGCAGAGTGGCTGCTGCCGAAGAGGTCGTAGAACTGACCACGGCCACGGGAGCCCATGCCAGACTGGGCACCGAAAGCATCGTTGCCGAAGGTGATGGTAGCGACGTTGCTGGGGATAGGGATGGAAGCACCACCGACACCGATGATGGCAGGGAATGGGCCGCTGCCGGATGGCTTGCGGATACCGGCGCTGAAGGTGATGCTCTTGCTACCAACGGTCACGCGAACCTGGATGTTGTTGCCACTCATGGTGCCGGTAACGCTGTCAGGAGGTGGTGGGTAGACACCAAACTCATACTGCTGCATAATCTTGCTGATCTCCTCCTTGCGGCACTCAAAGTCGGCCTTGGTGGTGATCTTCTGCCCGCTGGCGGTGGTGAACGGATCGGGGAGCTTGGCATTGTTCTGCGTCGGGTAGGTGGCCTGGACCGAGCAGGACTGGCGTTCGAAGATCTCATTGGCGGGAGCAGCAACGGCAAAGGCTGCGCTGGCCACAAGAAGGGCGGAAGCGAGATGGACCATGGTGACGATTCTTGGGAGGAGACGCGCTGTCAAGAGATGAACACAAAGATCTGGTTACCCTTCCCATGGCAAATCTTGGACGACTTCGAACTCCCTTATATGGTCCCGTCTCATCGCCAGACACCCCTCATGAGAGGCCCATACCGGTTCGGTGGGAGGAGGCAAAAAGGGATGCGGGAAGTTGTGCCTGGCGCGGCGTCATCTGCAGTATTCTCCGGATGCCTGCTTTCCTGCTGCTTTGCCGGGTGCAATCAATCATGGTTCGAGCTGATATTGGACTTTCGTCAACCCCCTACAGGAATAATTCCTCCAATCCGCGTCTTTGATGCCTCAAGTGTGGCGAAGGAGACTGTGTAGCCTTGCTCGTCACTGACGACGGAGTGGAACGTTCCCCGCATCACTCGCCTTGCCCTCTCCCGGGAACGGACGCTGTACCCCAGATTGATGGCGATGGTTGACACTTGGTTGGTTGGCAGGGTGAGCTCAACGTAGCTGTCTCCTGTCAACAGGGGTCAAATCCATGTGGCGGCAGAAGGCAAAACAGAGACGGTTGTGTGTTACCCTGTCTTGGCACTTTGGATGATCGCGGAGCCTGCACATGTTCTCAAGCCCGTGTGAATTCAGGACGAGATTGGGGACTGATTGGGGTTAATATGGATATTTGCCGGCGCATCGCAGATCAAACACATTTTCTTTCCTTCCCTCGGCCTCTATTTCGACCCCCGATTAGCGCCGGCCGACGGGATGCTGCCGAATGCAGCCACGGGTGACCCAGTCCCGATTGTGGGATTGTCGAGATGGGCTTGGGGGGCTAGGTTCGTTGCTTGCCTTATTGTTTTGTTTGTTTCTCTTTCCATCTTGTCTTGGCCAAGCGGTTGAAATTCATGATGCTGCTGGATATTGGGGACGCACCAGCCCCATGATGTTTCTTTATAGAACGCATGGCGTTGTGCTTTCAATGTTGCTCAGACACAGCAGAACAACATTATCCCTGACAAGACTTACCATCATAGCCAATCGCCCAAAGCGTTTCAGAACGCCGTCACTTCCTTGGCTCTCTGATCGCCTCAGGAACATCTGCTCTGGTGGGCCACATGCTTGCCAAGCCATTTTGACAGATCTCGCAGTGACATTGGGGTTCACGGCAAAAGTCGATGCTGCCCCACGCCGGAGAATTCGGAGTGCTCCTGTACCCCAGACCAGTTGATTGTGCTTTCTAAGACTGCCGACATGTTGCATGGTACGCTGGCAAGGTCCTTCAATGCCACATGAATGCCACACGGCTGCCACATGAGTGCCACATGGGCCTCTCACGCGTCACCTCTGATGCACTTTAGGCTTGGCCTTTGGGGGTTGAAGCTTTCGATCGCCATGGTTTTTTTTTTGTCCATCTTCATCGGCGCAACAAAGCAATCAAGTGATGTCTGGCGTTCACATGATAATGATTTGTTCGCTCTTTTTATTGCAAATGCAGGCGTGGTTGCTGATATTGCCGCCACTTACCCAGATCCCGGGTGGCAGCGGTCGTCAAATATAGCCGCCATACGGACGACGCCGAGTCTTCATCACAAGGTCTATCTATCTAGATTATGTGCGGGGAATGTGCCTGAGGAGAGCGTTCAACGCTCTTTGGGGATCCTAGCACATCCCTGAGCGCACAGGCTCATCTCATTCGGGACGACCGAGTTTTTATCAAATGGCAAACAAGTACAGAGTTGTTCCATGAGCTTTTGCCCATTCCCGATCTGCTGTCCAGGGGATTCTCCAACTCTAATGCGGCTTGCTCCAAACAGAGAATATACGGCCATGTAGATTCACAATAGAGTGAAATATGAGCTAGACTGTGAAAGCAAGAGCCTCTTTGGACCTGATATACTTTCTCCACCACCCAAACATTGCCATTGCCCAGCTTTTTTTTCCTCCTACAAGAACTGAAACCTGCCTTGATAGGTAGTCACTATGATGGTACCGGTGTTCTTGGCGGCATTCTTGGCTGCCCTCCCAGGCCCGGCGATTGCACACGGGGGACTATCCAACTACACCGTTGGAGAGACTTGGTATAGAGGGTACGGATCAAACGGCGTCATTCTCCCTTCACAAACTCAACACCAAGACATACACTTACTATTCCCATTTCCATCCCCGCATGCAAACCAAGCCATGAATCCACTAACAAGCTGCCATCATCAGATACGACCCCTCCACCCCCGAAGAAGACCAACTGAACCAGCCCTGGCTGATCCAGCGCCAGTGGTCCACCATCGACCCCCTCTTCACTCCCTCCTCCCCCTACCTAGCCTGCAACGACCCCGGCATACCCCCGCCCTCATACATCCCCATCGCCGCCGGAGATGTCATCACAGCGGTGTACTACTACTGGCTTCACCCAGTCGGCCCAATGACAGCCTGGCTATCCCGCTGTCCAGGCGACAACTGTAACAGTGTCAACTTGACCGAGGCGAAATGGTTCAAGATCTGGGAAGCCGGACTGTTAGAAGGTACGCTAGAATTAGGGACTTGGTATCAGAAGAGCTTCCAGCGATGGGATGGGGAACCGGGGCTGTGGCCAGTGAGGTTGCCAAAGGGGTTGGGGACGGGGAGGTACATGATCCGGCACGAGATCTTGAGCTTGCATGTGGGGTTTAAGCCGCAGTTTTATCCCGAGTGCGCGCATCTTGAGGTGGACGGGGTTGGGAAAAATGGGGAAGGGGGAGGGGTGGAGGGGGAGGTGCCGGGGGAGTATTTGAAGGTGTTTCCGGGGGCTTATGAGGAAGATGGTAAGCGAACTTTTTTTCTTTTTCCTTTAGGAGATTTTGATATCGGGCAAGGGGGGGAAGCGGGAAAGAGAAATATGAGTGGGCTGACAAGAGGGAACAGATGCGAGTGTCTTCATCGATATTTACTCGGACGAGAATGTTAATACTACGGTAGGTAATTTCCAGACGAACACGAACGCGGACAAGGGGGGAGATGCTAACACAGACAGACATATGCTATCCCCGGAGGTCCGATCTGGGAGGGCCTTGGCATGGACTCGGAGGTTTAACATTGCCCATATTGGAAAACAGTTAACTGCGCCTTGATCAGTACACAACAAGTAGTTTATACACAAGATCATTTACACACAGTACAAACTTTTGTTCGATATGGCAAGAAACTTCCTTTTCAGAAAGGTTATTCTGTGTACCAATCTATCTACCGTATACACCACTTGCGCCCATAGTTTGAAGCAGACATACACCCCATCAACCATTTCCACATTAAAGAAACAAAAACAAAAAGAAAAAAAGAAAAAAGAAAAACGAAAAGAAAGTTAAAACCTAAACCCCTCCAACCGTCTCAATGCCTCCTCCCTCGTCGTCCACAACTCTCTGTCATCATCTTCCTTTTCTTCTTCATATCTCCCCCCCCTCTTCTTCTTTCCAGTACCTGGCTCCCACGCCCCCCCCGTAACCAAACTAGCAAACTTCCCTCCCCTCCTAACCAACTCCTCATACCCGCCCACCTCCACCACGCTCCCAGCCTCCACCATGACAATCCTATCCGCCACCCTCATCATCTCCTTGCTATGCGTCACCACCACAACCGCCATATCTTGCTTCCCCTCCTCCACAAGCTCTTGAATAACAACCCTCACCGCCTCCGCCCCCTCTGCATCTAAGGCACTAGTCGGCTCATCTAGCACTAATAGCTTCGGTCTTCGTGCCAGCGCTCTCGCTATGCACAACCTCTGCGCTTGACCACCTGATACCGTCTGTCCGCCTTCCCCTACCAGGGTATCGTACCCCAATGGAAGAGAAATGATAAAATCATGTATCCCAGCCGCGATAGCCGCTGACTCGATATTTTCCTGGGAGTTCAGTAGCGGGGATGAATCGGGCAGCCCGTACGTGATGTTCTCCTTGATGGTGTAAGGGAACAATACCGGGAACTGGGGAACGTAACTAATGAACTGGCGAAGGAAAACAGTGTCGAGCACCGAGGAGGGGAGACCGGCAAAAGTCAGCGGGGGGAGGGAGGAGGAATTTTGGCTTAGCGGGGAGGGTGTGATCATGAGAATGGAGTTGCGGGGGGAAACACTGTTGCTGTTGGTGGTTTCCCATATGGGAGTGGGAGGGGAGAGGACAAGTCTTGAGCCAATCGATTTCTCGAGGCTGGGGAATGATAGACGGGATTTAGCTGGGGAGGCGGAGGAGAGATCGGTTGAGTAGGATGAGATAGGGGGGCAGAGATGATAGGAGGGAGAGGTGTCGTCTAGGGGATCGTAGAGCCGCAGTAAGAGTGAGGCGATGGTGGACTTGCCGCAACCGGAGGAGCCGACGATGGCGGTGCAAGTCCCTGCTTCGATTTCGAGGTTGATACTTCGCAGGACTTCCGTTTTGGGAGCACCGGGGTAGGCGAAACGGAGGTTGGTCATCTTCACTGGAAGAGGGGTGTCAACTCGCTTGTCACCTTTTGCTTCGTGACTCGAGTCATGAGAGAGATTGGCGTAATAGAGGATTTGGGTGGCAGTGGCTTTGGAAGCGGCGATTTGCGGGATGTTGCTTAACGCCATGACGGAGGTGCCGAGAGAGAAGAGAATCAAATTGATGACTTTGATCACGTCGGTCACAGTGGTAGAGTTGGTGCTGAGGATCTTGGCACCGTAGTAAAAGACGAGGGCCGTCAGGAAGAAGGCGATAGACTGGTAGAAGCCGTAGAAGATCCCGACTAGCCCGGCACGCTTGTAACCGAGGAGGCAAGTTGAGTGCGCAGACTTGGTGTGCTTTTCGGAGAAATAACGTTCCAGTGTCAGGGCACGGACGACTTTGATGTTGGCAAAGGTCTCGTTAAAGATGGTACTTGTCGCGGAGGCGGCCTCGTTGGCGATCGACTCCCACTTGTCGCTTATGATGGCATTGCCCCTTGCTGCGGCGATGGCTGCCGGGAGACCAGCAAGGGCGACCAAGGTGAGATCCCATTTGATGATCAAAGCCCAGACCAGTGAAGTCAAAATCATCAAAGAGACGATTAGGAGGATTGGCACAAACATGCCGACTAGCTTGCGCATCTCCTCAGCATTGCGATCCAGGCACTGGGTTATCCTATTAGGAGAATGGTTGGCCTTGTCGAACCACGACTTGGGCTGGCTGAGAATACGTCTGATAGCTTCGGCTCGGAGTGCGTTGACCCATTTCTGAGCGACCTTTTCCAAGAAGAAATAGCCCAAGAAGGTGGCACTGGCATCGACCACGGCAACAATCGCCAAGTAACCAGCCCAAGTAGAACCTGCTGACTCGGGACCCTCGGGAAGCCAGAACGCCCCAATGAGGTTGGCAAAGATGAAGGAAAACATCGGGTTGCCAGCCGCAATGATGAGGCAAAGCAGCAAACCAAAAATCAGCTGGAGCCTGCCTCTCTTGTCAAGAGTGGGCCAAACTGTCTTCAAGATGGCCATGAGAGATGGGAGCCGGTGCCCCTTAATCGCTCGCCCCTTCTTCTTGTCCTTCTTGCTTGCCAAATTCCCCAGAAAGAATTTGTCAAGGGAGTCTAGGGAAGCCAGGCTGTCGGACACCGACGGTTTCTTTTCTTGTCTGGTATTTGGGATCCTGCTGTTCTGCACTTCGCGGCCCATTATAGTAACGATGTGCATGCTTTGTGATCGGAGGGAAATATGAGAAGTCGGCCTGGCGGCACTGGAATATCGAAGATGCTGAGAAGGAGGTGGCTGAGTAGGATCAGGTTTCCACGACATGTGGGGGAAAAGGCCGAGCGAATGCATCCTAGGGTTGTCGATAATTGCCCCACGGAGGAACTTGCCATAACTGGCCTCTTGGACAGGCTCACCATTAAGCTGCTCGTAGTCACTATCATACTCGCTGTCCATTGAGCTAGAGCCTCTTGAAGAGCACACATCGTCTGCGGCAGCCAGCAGGGAGCCAAAAAGCCCGTCTTCTTCGGCGGCGATCTCTTTGCTGACGCCCTGTTGAACAACTCGACCGTCGGCCATGACATAGACAAAGTCGATGTCCTTAATATGCCCAACTTCGTGGGTGATGATGATGGTCGTCTTGTCCTTTCGCCAGATACGAATGGCTTCCATGATCATAGTTCTGCTGATGGGGTCCAGGCCGCTGGTGATCTCATCGAGGATAAGAACAGGTGGGTCACGAAGCTTCGCCCTGGCAAGTGCCAGTCTCTGCTTTTGGCCACCACTGAGATTGTAACCGCCTGAACCAAGCAGCGTGTTGATGCCGTGGGGCATGCCAGCGATGGTTGACTGAAGAAGCGCCATGCTGCAGGCATGCTGAATCGACTCGGTAGGGACTTTGTCCGGGTCGGCGGCACCAAAAGCAACATTTTTAGCAAACGTGTCGTTAAATAAGAAGCTTGACTGTTGAATGAGCGTAACGTTGCGGCGTAGCCATTCCAGGTCAAGTGTGCTAACATCATGACCATCCACAGTGATGCGCCCGTCGGTGGGCTCATAGAATCTCAGCAACAAGTTTCCCAGCGTACTCTTTCCAGAGCCACTCCTACCGACAACGAAAGTGAGTTCACCCTCGGGAAAGTGGAACGTCGATGGCTCGAGCACCGTCTTGGTCGGGTTGGAAGGGTAGGCAAAGCTCACGCTGGCCATCTTGATGTCGCCACTGCAGGCTGAAGGCTTCTTCCAGCCGTTGTTCTTGTCAAGTTTCTCATCTGCTTCCTCTCCGGCCACATTCTTGAGTAGCTGCGCGGCTTGCATCCCTTTCGCCAATATTAGCCACTCTGGCCCCAGAGTCTCTATACTCTTGAAGGCGCTCAGGGCCGCGTAAAAGGCCGTAAGTGCATTTCCCGGAGTGAGGTTGCCTCTTCCGACGAGGACGACGGCAAAGTAGAAGCCCACAACAAACAGCATAATCATCCACATTTTGATGTAGCTCATCTGGCCACAGTTACAGAGCACTTGTCTTGAGTAATACTTGGCAGACTGGCGGATGGCCGAGATGTACTGAAAGGCTTCTTGATCGGCTGCATTGTAAACCTTGACGATATCTATGGACGTAGTTGCGGCCGTGGCATGTTTGGCAGCCTCTGCTAATTCTCGCTTTTGACCCTCAATGGCGGGATCGAGAAAGCGATTGATACCCCAGAGGATCACAGCCGATGGCACACCAGTAGCGAGCAGCACCAGTGTGAGCTCCCAAGAGAAGGCGAAGGCTACGATGAAGCAAGCCACAAAGACCAGCACATCACAGACTAAAAAGCCCAACGTTTGTGATGTGGCCAGTTGAAGCTCTCGGGTTTGCCTGTTCTATGTCAGTCTCGTTACTGCACAGCATTTCGAGTTATCCGACTTACGTCTGAACTTGCACTAGCAGCGCCCACACACCCTCGCCCCTGAGATCATACCAGCCTGCCGTCTTACGCAACAATGCTCTAAACATGATCTCTCGTGTTGTCCTGGCCCTCAATTCGCCAGACAGCACCCACAGTGCAATGTCGATGGAGGAAAACAGCCACACTCCTAGTCCGAGGAGGACAAAGTAGATGGACCATTGTGAAATCTGAGAGACGAACTCGGTGGGTGTCAGGGAGCCGGCTCCCCATTTCGACACAATTTCGAAAATCTTGCCAAGCATGATGGCATATGCGGTGCGGCCAGCCGCAACAAGGGAAGCTGTGAAAAAAGAGAGAAGAACGAGGGGGATGTGTTTCGATCGAGTGAAGCTGAACAGCGTTGCAAATGTTGATCTTGTCGTCGAGACTGGTGCAAACATTTCTCGCTCGCTCGGGGTGTTCTCCATTTTGATGGCGATATTGTCCCGCTCTTTTGTCGGAGTCGGGTACCCATTGGGGGTGGAGGACTGGGGAAATGACGGAGATTCCATGCTGAGGCTGATGTGTCTTTGGTGATAGAGACGATGAAATTGGTCAAAACGAAGGGGACCAAGTGCTGGCAATTCGTCGAGAGGGGTGCGACGACAGTATGGGAAAATGAAGTCGGGTTTCGGCGTGGAACTAATTCCTGAGAAAAAGTCTCTGAAGCTCCCATGATTGCCGTCTCTTTCTTCCTGAGTATAATGAGACGCGTGGCGAAAGCTGCAAGTCTTTGTGTAATCTTAGTATTGTGGTGTGGTGCTCGTAAGGGGCTGAGGTCGACAATACTAAGGGCACAAAGCATGGCGGGGGGGTTGCACAAAAGGGTTACGGAGCGGTATACAGGCACGGAGGACATCATCTCACTTGAGAAGAGCAGTGAATAGGTAGGTATCATTCTAACATCCAAAAATATTATTCCTCAAGCACTAGATCCAGTGGCCTTCTCCTGTTGCGCCTTCTCGTAGATCCAGTCGTTCAGGCCAAGCTTGTTTCTCGCAATCTCGACAGCATAGAACTGCATTCTTGGTACTGCTCAAATGGATTAGCGGTCAGTGTTTTGGAGAATTGGATCCTGACCTAGAACCTACCGAAGATGGTATCCTGCTCGGTGTACTCAGACTTGGGGTTGGAGCGGAGCATGGTGCCAAAATTGTAGTCGTCGACTCTCTTGTCGTAGGCCATCAGGAACTTGCGCCACCTCTCCTTGCCTGTCTTGCTCTTCATCTCGTCCTCGTCAATGGTGGCGGCAGGGTCGAACTCGGGAAAGTCGGTCTTGAGGTGCTCGTAGATCTCGTCGTCGATCTTAGTCAGGCGCAGGGTCGAGCCCTTGACCTTCTCGAGGATGGCCCAGTAGGTGGCCATGTGCTGGACAGCCTTAACGGCGAACTGCTTCTCGATCTACGGCACCAAGGTGTCAGTTTAAGGGTGACGCAGCCCTAGGCGCAAATAGGAGCGCTGGGCAAACTAAGAACTGGTGCGGTCGCACATCCTCGAGGTTATCCGCATTTTCAGCGTCAAAGTTCTTGGGCACGGGGCCTCCGACGACAGACATGGTGATGGATAGTTTGTGTGGTGCAGCTAAGGAATTGTTCTTGTTTGTAATTGTCCAGAGATCAGAATGATGGACAGCACCTTTGAGGGCTGTTTTATTGCAAATGCTAGACAAAAATACCAAGGACCAAGGCCGCGAGACAGCTCCAGAAGCTTCAAGCGGCTGCCAGAGCTTATGGCGGGGTGACTGACGTTTTTTCGCGGGGTTATCAGGGTTAGGCTGTTATCGATAACAACCCGGGCAACAGCAAGGATCTTATCTCATCTCATCTTGGCGAAAGCCCGCTTTTTGACATCCGCCAAGCCAAATCCATGAAGTGGCTGCCAAGACTATCTTTGCTGCTCACTGCGTTCCACAACATCACATCCATAGAAGCAACTGACACTGATTACATGACTGAAGACCCCATCTCATCGTACATCTGATTTTCTCTCCCTTTGGAATCTTTGACGCATACAATGGCCTCCGCCACTCTAGGGTCCGTCGTGTTGGCGCTGTCCCAGAAAACAACATCGCCGTTAGGGTTCCGTTGCCAGCAGTGGGGGGTGGGGAGTAAAAGACCATGAGCTATGATGCGTGTTCTCGGAGTTTGGCTCTTGTGGCACAGAGCCGGAGGAGCTTAATCACGAAAATTCAACGCGATATCCGAAGGGGGAGCACCGGCCTTTCCGCTGCCACCAAAGACGGCAAGATCGCCAATATATTTTGTGTCGAGCACGCACACATGTATATTGTCCCAGAGGCCTTTCATGACAGAGGATGGAGACACAGCAGCTGCCAGAGTCCGCCCTAGCTACAGCAGGACAGCCAGATACCATTTCGCGCTCACTGGTTGATGAAGACGATGAAGCCTCCTTCGAGGATGAGACTGGGTATCTTCTGGCCGCTACGAAATACACCACCCAATGCTCAGTCCCAGCTTCGACCGGTGTTATTTCACGGCTAACTCTCAAACAAGCTGAGTTGTCAGTTCTTCGCTTGTTATGTTGCTTTTGGCTTCTGTCCTACCTAGCCTGCTTCCACAACCCCACCGCTTGTTCCTTATCTGTCTCACTCGCGTACTTGCTACTTGCAGCTATCCTTGGGCCATAGCACAGACACATGTCATGTATCGCGAGGTCTGGTGTATTTGATGCTAAAGTGTTGACGTTCAGGCTGCCTGCGCCGACTCTCACTGGAATCAACAAGATAATTCGAACAACAAAATCTCTGCATTCTATGCAGCCTCCTACGATAAGAGGAGACCCTCCGGCAGTATATGTCGTTTCGAAGTCACACAGTTTTCAAGCCGCGCGTCCCAGGCCGCTGTCAGTCTCATCGTTATCCAAACCTTCTTTGATACCGTCGATTGTGGCAGTGAACACAGTTGCAAAGCCTTCAAGTCGCCCAAAACCAGCAAAGAACAACGCTCGACACAGAACTCCGCCGGTAAACTCACCAGGATCAAGAATTCCAACCACACCAACGGCACCGAAGCCTTCTGCTGCGCAATATGGCCGAGGAGCAATACCCTCCACCAAAGCCCCTGTGCCACCTAGGGCCACAACTAGCCGTACTGAGACAAGGAGACAATCACTGTCTGGGATACCTGTTGCTCTGGGGTCGCCTACTACTCTGTCTTCCCCCACAGCGCCAAAGGCCCAAACTTTCTCACGCCCCGTTAGTCTTTTGGGCGCACCGTCGTCAGGGTTGCGTACATGGCAAACTGGCCCAAACATGCCTTTTCCTGTACCCACGCCTACACCCCCAAAGACGAAAAGACTATCGGCCCCTCATGGAACAAGGGGGGTTGGTCCCACCTCTAAGTTTGGAACTTCAACCAACGGAAACCTACCACCAACCAGGTCCCTTACTCCCCGTCAAGCCGTCAAGACCTCTATGACACAATCCATGATTTCCGTGAGATCCCTCGTACCGGATAGAGTCAAACCACTAAACACGCAAGTCACGGCGTCTTCTAAGTCTTCCACCATCCAAGCAACCTCAAGGCATTTTGGGACTATGTCTGCTAAGCATTTGGTTGTTCAAGAAGCAAGCAACAGACTGGCAAAGCAAACAGCTACAACTGTCTCTATGAGAGCTTCCGGAAAGATACCTGCAAAGCAACCCACTCCAACCACCCCAAGCAGGCGCACGGCCACCCAAGAGATAACGACAAGGTCCGAAAGAGCGTCTGTTGTCTCCTTGCCTACGAGAATTCCAACCAAGTTGGCTACCAGCCAACCAACCGCGGCACTTTCTGGCAGGCTTTTTGCCAGACAAGAAAGAACCCAGGACACAAGAAGAGTGAAGGATTCAGCCCGTGGGTGCTTGCCAAACCACCCGGCCTCATGTCCAAACTTTCGAAATTTATCAAGAGTGCAAGGCAATCAGCTCCAGACGCAAATTTCAGCATCGAACCAATCGGCACAGGCGAAGCTACCAATAACCCCAGTATCAGCAACTTCGACAGTTTCACCAAAGCCGACTTTCCCCCTAACTCCGGTCCCGTCTAAAGGTGTATTCCACCCTCCCGTAACGCCCGCAGCGACAACAAACTTGTCGAAACCCTCCCCAACCCCGGCATCGCCGACAGTTCCCAAGAAAGTTCCCATGACGGCATCCATAGTAACAACCTTGTCGACACTCCCGCCAGCCCCAGTGTCAAAGACGTACCCACGGAAGTCCCCGGGCACTTCAGCTTCACCTATAATAGCCCTGCCCCGAAACTTATCCTCACCACAGTGTCTGGATGAAAATTCTAAAATTTCAAGTGGACCCAAGGAATTTCCGACAACCAGGGTTATTCCCCAGCAGTCGCTTTTCACAGGAGCCGAGAAACAAGAGCCTCAAACTCCGCAACCGAAACAAAGCAAGTGTAAAACAACACAGCCTAACCCAGATGTGCAAGCCAAAAGTCCACCGGATTTGAGAGAGTGTCAGAACACACCGACTGTGCGAGCACCTTGCAATACTCATGAAATCGACGCAACGGACACGCCGGCTGTCCCATTTAGCCCACTTGCAAACGGTGGACTTTTCATTTCTGGCGAGGAGCGACGCATACACAGGCAAAAAGCTCTCAAACGATCCAAGTCGGTTGGGTATGCCCCTCCGGTGAGAATTCTCCGATCTCTAGAACGAGCTCCGGTTCCTCTCGAGTACCCTCCGTGGGATCGAACCGTCGAGGTAACGTGGGAGAGAACACTCAATAACCCACCAGACAAGCTCGTTTTTGAAAAAGAGTTGTCCTTCCAACAAGGGGTTCTTCGTCTGAGAGAAGAGCGGGCTTTGCGTGACCCTGAGGGGACACATGATGTAAACAGGAAGGGCCGCCAAAGTGGAAAGCATCACCACCTCAAAAGTCTCGAAACGTCAAAAAGATGCCTATACTTCTTTTTGCCCGACCGAGCCCGCTTTGAGGTCACCAACATGATCCTCAACGATCTCAATACAGGAAACCAGAACCCAAAACCTGTTCGAATGAACCCCCCACCTTACTACGAACCAATATGGCCCCTGCATCCCTTGGAAGGTCGCAAGCTTTGGACAACCGAGTACTTGGACTCTTTTTCATCTGCCATTTTCCCCCTGTACCCTTATATGTCTGTCTGCTACGACATGCGTGTCGACTTTTTGGCAGCTTTCTTCCTTGCCCGGAGATTCCATATCGTCTACAGCCCGTTTGTAGCAGGGAAGAACTGTCCAGCAGCGACATTTTTGATGGACGCCTATTTACCCTTGATGAGATACCTCATGCTCGAGGTCGACTACACCAAGCTAGGGGGGAATGTTCATCCAAGCGCTGTTGGTGTAGATCAATGGAGAGGACTAGAGAGGGTCCGTCAGTTGGTGACAAGATTTGCGAATCTTCAGTGTACCAGGGCCGATGGGGCGAACATCGGAAACCTATGCTTGATGGTGCGCAGGTATTATGGCTTTCGTGAGGGAATGAGGTGGAAGAAGGGGTCAGCGGAACGAAGAGCAAGGCATGACGAATCAGAACACGAAGAGGAACCGGACGGTGACTTGGACAGCGGTACTGAACTTGGTGAGAAGATTGAAGATGGCGAAAATGACGAGAGTGATAATGAAGGTAAGCTTTTATGCTCCGGCTATTGCAATGCGACACATCTTGTAACACGAGCTAGAACCTGTCCCATACCATCCGGACGCTTACCTTTGCATCCTTGACCCCCTGAAAATGATTGGTCACCGCATCGACAGCCTTACTGTGGTCGGTACCACCAGGAGTTATGCGAATGAGCTGATCTACGCCGTATGGGGAAAGGATGAGATTCCTAGGGGCCCCGGGTGGAAGGCGAAAATCGAGAAACACCGGAAGTATCGCACTGCAGCTATCTTCCCCTTCACCCCTGGTCAGAGGTCAGCCCTGACACGCTCCGGGGGCCTGCAAGTCACACGCCACATGCGTGATCCGCGCGGCTGGGTTGGCTCTTACGGGTGCAGCCTGCGACCAGAGGTCAAGATTGTCGAATCGGAACTAGTCCTAGGGAAGACAAAGTACGGCTTTCACTGGAACGAAGAACTTGGATCTGGCCCTCCGGGTAGCGTCGTGACAATAATTAAGGTGCCCTCGGACAAGCACTTGCCTAATGTTGTCATGAAACCGACCGAGTCACATCAGCACTCCAGTTCTGTCACTCTATCCAGGGCCTTCAACCGGACCCCAAAGTTCATCCGACCCGCGTCCTCTGCGCTCTCTTCACCTCTTCTTCACACTACCTCAGCGTCGGCTACAGCGCCAGCTTCGGGATTAGTATCGCCACCCATCACCAAGCCGAGCCCTCTTTCTCAAATCGCTTTTCTCGAGGAAGAATCTAGTGATGAAGGCCAACAAAAATCGCATCAGTCGTCACCAAACCCCGAAGCTCGGTATATGGAGGAAGACGGAGACGACCACTGGAGACGTCACTCTTGGAAGCCGTCTAAGATTCCAGTAGGGTCTCTGATCAAGAAGCATGCCAAGTCGATAAGGAAGAAGATGTCGACTAACAGACTAAGTGAAGCTGGGTTAGAGCAGGATAGTCATAGTGATGCAGGGTCCGAGGATCAAAAGGGGACCTTTCGGAAGCTGCTGAAGAGGGCCAGTAGCAATGTGCTCAGGAAGAGCTTTTTTGGGAAGAAGGGGACTCAGACAGAGCAGTAATAATCGTGGAGATTCAGGGTCGGCTGTAGTGAATTTACATGACTTGCTCGACAACTGTGATTAGGGTGAAAGATACATGGACTTGCGGATGCAAGATTGTTTGATTCGCGCGTAATATAACCGTCTTTTTATGACTTGCAATCACGGTCACGCTGCCAGCCCGGGTAGGCTGTGTTTATAATTCTGGGATTTTAATTAACCTAATACCTAATCTAGGTAGGGTCCGAAGATATGCAGTCTCAGCATCAAAGATTTACCATCCAACTCCAAGGCCTCTCGGTCTAAGTTTTAAAGCTCCATAGCTTATACTCCCAGCCCCGTAATCTGAGCTTCAAACTCTTATATATTAGCCTTGGGACCTTATAATCCGAGCTTTAAAGTCCCATAATCTAAACTATAAAGCCTTGACGTGCGTGATAAGCAAATGAGCATTCCAAGCGAGTGAGCACTTCCCCCACACCCTACTACAACTATTCTCAATTGCGCAACCACAACACTAGGAAATAATAATTACTGAATCGGAAACATATTAATCAGAAGATTCTGCAGCCTCCTTGAACGTGCGTGCATTATGACCAGGCTTGCCGTGCACGCCACAATACCGAATCTTCGTACGCGACCTTCTGCACCACCACTATTTTGCCGTATTTCCTGGGCTACCTGCTCACCCACAGCCTTTTCATCTTGTAGATGCTGTGCCTCTTGTATAGTAAGTGGTTCTTCAAGCCTCACTTGTAGCTTTTGATAGCAATCACAGTTGGTTGGGTGCAGTGGTTCTGCCTGCTCTGACATCTTTAAACCTACAAAGAAACTCGAGCTTGCTAATGTGTATTATGTTCATCCTCATCAACTGCTCAATCTGGCAGCTCTACGCCTTCTTCAATGTTGCAAAACAACCAATATTCAGTGGCTGAAGTAGGTGCGAGGAGTGCGGAGGCTGCAAAGTGTAATGATGTTGTGTTCCTGGCAGTAAGTCTCAAATTCCTCGGAGTGGTGGCTATCGTGACCGTCAAGGATCAGCAGCCGATATTTGCCCTTCGTATGAGATGCTGTATGGAAATTAAAGTGCCAAATCCAATCCATACCTTTCTCATTGGTAGTTAATCCATTTTCGGTTGTTGCAATGCGCCAGGTGGCCAGAAGGCTGTACTCTTTATACAAGTTGGCGAGGTGATATTGCCCAGCCCAGAGCACTCACTGCTTGAATAACTGTAGCCCACTCTAAATTGCCAGGCTGAACCTGCTTAGCTCTGCTGTGACCGTCCGAGGTAGTAACTACCATAGTGGTGATGATAATGCCCATTATAAAGCCAGTCTTATCGAAGTTGTACGAATCGTCGTTGAGGATGCCATATTTGGCCTTAATGTTGTGCACAAGCGCAAACCACTTGCGAATAACTTTTCGATCCTCATATTTGACTCTCTGATAGCCATATTTACGTGTAAAATGCGCCTGAAGTTCTGGTTGGCGCTTGGCGAAGTTGTGAGCCCATCGTACGCCAACAGGTGGCACGTCGCGTTCGCGGAGTAATCGGTTGGCCATATATTCCACGTACGAAAGCCGGGGATGGACTGCCCGTATACATAGTTCAATTATATATTGAAAAATCGCTTTCTCTTCCAAATCTGTGAGCTTGCGTGAATTGGCTGGTGTACCGCATCGTACAGGTTTGCCGTCGCGTCGTCGCGTCAAGGTCATAGGGTCAACAACATAGATATCTGCAGCGGTTTTAACCTGTAGTGTCACATTGTCTGTAAGAGCTTTGAGGGCCAAAATGACCATATATTCTTTTGAATTAAAGGACATATTTGGTGGTGGAGAAAACCAGTATTAATGGGGGGGTGGTGTTGGTGGGGGAAAGTGCTCACTCGCTTGGAATGCTCACTCACTCGCTTATCACGTACGTTATAACGTTAATCTAAGCTTGAAAGTATTATCATCTGAATATTGCTATTGGTATTCTTAAAGTCTCAACTTCAAAGCCTTATTATAAAGTGGGGATGATGTAAGGACATGCCTAGCTAGGGCCCCTACCTCGTAGAGGGGCAAAAAGGAGAGGTAGGTAAAGCGACCGTTACTACTAGAGCTTCGCTCCTCTTTCTCTCTCCTTCTTGCAATAACAAGAAACCCTACCTAGTCCTTGGTTGGCATTGTGACACTACTACAATATCAATAGAACTTCACCGATGACTTATGTCAAGCCATCTTGTGGCTAGCGGCTAACATGCCTTTTCGCTCGTCAGCTTGCATCCGCTTCAAGAATGCTAGTCTCCCGCCGTTCTTGCGGCAAACACCATTCAAATTAAGTGAATCTTCATTACTGGTCGGTATGGCATTCCATGTTCTAGAAGGATATCAAGAAATACCTGTAAATACTAAGTACCGAGTGTCTAGGCTTCGGGGCCAATATAGACAACTGCAGAGAGATTTCGGGCAATATCGAGCCGGATATCTATTCATAGGCCACAAATTATCAGCCGCTCTGGTGACATCTGAGCCGGACTAGACCTTATTACCCATGCTTTGAACCCCCGCCTCGCCCCATCTCGGGATTATCCGAGTTGCACAACAGACACCGTAGTTGGGGTCAGTGAAGGGTTAGCTAAGATGAAAAAGGTATATAGCTGTGAGTACCAAACATCCATAAATGACCCAATATTACCCATTCACTGTCGCAACATCAACGTTCGTTTACCTTCAGCTTCTTTGGGCCGTGGCGTGTCGTACTGAATATGAGCCACCTACTACGTAATATTTTGCTCACGGCGCTGATAGCTCCAACTGCTGTCTTTTCCATCCCCCAATCTTTAACACCATCAAAAATCAGCTCTGACGGCCAGTGTGGTGGAGAATTTGCATGCATTGATTCCACATTTGGGCAGTGCTGTTCAGCACATGGATGGTGGGTATCCACTTTTGGTTGCCCCTATTTCCAACTCAGGGGTTGGCTTGGCACAAAAACAATCTCCCAGTCACAACCAGCAGCTATCTCGAGAACGAATAATCACTGAAATATATTTTAGGTGTGGAAATACAGAAGAGCATTGTGGCCCTGGATGCAACCCCGGCTTCGGTCTCTGCGACATTCCTTCATCTTCAACTATCCGCACTGTCACCCAGCAACCAGCAGCATCATGCCCATCTATACAAAAGACTGAAACTATCTTCCGCACCAATATCACCAATGTAACTCAGACCCTCAACAAAACCGAAATTGTCGAGAAGACAGTGCTATTCTTTACCACCAGTACCATCCTCCGGATAAGTACCATCTTGCAAACCAACACCGCCGCGGCCAGCAACACAGCAACTGTCACTGTGATCAGGACAGTGACCGTTTCTGTTACAATTCCAACAATAGAAACTGTCACAGCGACACGAACAGTAACAACTACCGCTACCGGAAGCCCTATTGCTGTCTCAGTGACGAGAACTGCAACTACAACTGCGACAACAACGAAAACGGTGGAAAGTCCAGTTACGAGGACTGGAACAATAACTGCTACGGTCACTAGGACGATGACGGAGACAAGGAAGACTACGGCTACTGTGACAAGAACAATTACCACCACTACAAGGACACGCAGGAGAAGAACTAGGACGAGGACAAGGACCCGGACAAGGAATGGCGAGGAGATTGTTGAGCTAGAGGAGGAGGTCTTTGAAGATGAGGATGATGGACTTTTGTGCGGACTGCTCGGGGGCTGAGCAATACTGAGGTAGTGAGGGAGGCCTAGCCGGAGTTGAGATGTTTGGCTTGATCTGTGGAGTATTGGTTAATGAGTGGTATGGATCCGGGGTAACGTTATCAACTTTTCAACTTTATCTTCCTGTTATTGCCAATGACCGACAAAAACTAAATTATCTGAGATGCAGCGCTACATGTGACTCGTGAGGCCTATCTTGTGATACATCGGCAGATGATACTTTCTCTCTCGGTGTTGGCGGGAAGTCAGGTAGCATACCAAAATGCATGCAGCGTTCGTGATTGCACTGCCAAAAAGTGTTGGTCGTAACTGGAGTTTGGTAGCTAGCTACCTGGTAAGTTTAAAACAGCTTCATGTTATAATAAGATACCTACATCATCACCATGAATACGCATCCACGTCAAGCTCAAAGACTGTGCCAGCCTTCTTTCCAGCCACCACTACAGCCGCTCTGACATCATCGCAGAGCCCACCAGGTCCAGAAACCACAATGCCGACTTTGGTGTATCCAGCCTCAGCTTCCTCCTCTAACAAATGAGCAATATTCAGTCTCCTACCAACGCGCACGTGCTTCTCCGCTTTGCTCAGAACGCCTCCGACTTCATCAACCAGACACTTCGCGGACTCTTTGAGGCTCCAAAACACTTTGACGTTCGGATGGCTCGCAATCCATGGAAGGAGACTGGTGATACCAATCCCACCTCCGATAAGAAGCAGCCTATCGCACTGGCGAATCTCCCTGGTTGTGGTATTGTGATACGGACCATCCATGAGGGTTAGAAGCCCATCGTTGGCTTGCAAGTACTTGGTAATCCCCGTGGACTTTTTGATGAGCAGCGTGATCCCTGGACTTACAGGCGCGGATTGGGCAGCCCTAAATCCCTGGTGCTTCTCGATATCGTCGACATCAATCTGAAAACCCGACTCTTTTGCTGTCGGACTGCTGCTGCCACTTGACTGCTCTAGCTTCTGCTTCTGCATTGACTTCTGCGGTAGCATCAGCGAAGTTGGAACAATCGAGAATGGATGATTCTCCCAAGGCCGCCACAAGCTCAGCGTGGGAAAGTACGCGTAAACATGCAGTCCTGGCCCATTGTTCGCAAAGGATGCATGGGGCACATCCACCCGGATATACCCATTCCCCAAATCAGTGACTTTGCCTCTCCGAATCCCATTCTTCAACACCCTCCCAACCCTCGCCGCCCGGTCAAAGAACCAAACCGCGCAAGCAGCGTATATCCAGGTTTCATAACCATATGTATCCAACCCAATCCAGAGAACAACATGATACCACAGCCCAACGACCAAAATAACCGACAGAATAACATGCGTCACCAAGAAAAGCTCGTAGGAAAATCTCCGGATTGGCAATACACTCGCAAACAAGATCACCACACAAAGAATAGTAGCCGCAACGCCCCAAGCCCAGTAATCCGAGTTAACCACGGCCGTTTGAGGTAAAAAGATTGGTAGGGCCAAAAAGCTGTGCACTAGTGCGTGAAGCACAAACAGCCGCGCCACCCAGCGGTGCAGCAGCAGATACGTAGCATGAGACCAGTTTGTTAGCCAAAGCAACAATAAATTATTCCTTGATGCGAAGAGAATGAGAAGGGGCAACAGGGCGTACGCTGCTATTCCAGTGCGGTAGAAAATGTATGCTTTGATCTCGATAGTCTCGGATGGGTAGTACAGGTGAGGCTGCATCGACTGGTAGTTGACTGACATGAGGATTATATTGATGATGATGAATACAACAACGTAAGCTGCTTGGCCGACGGTTGGGGCGTTGCCTAGTAGAAAAGGGAGGGGACGGACGGAATAGGTCCCGATACTGCTGGGGTGGATTAGGTAGGGGGTGATTTTGGGCAACATATGGGAGGTAAACGGGAGGTAGTAGAGCCAGGTAAGAAGAATGGGGATGCCGAAGCCTGTGATGAGGATGATAATGCTTTGTCGTGTTAGTGGTAAGACACGTTGTGCGGGAAAAGATAACAAGGCATACCCATATTTAGCACCAAGCTCCTGCTCGTTCGTGACACCCCACGCGGTATTGAACTGGGCTTGGTACTCGTCCTCGGGCACCAGTGCTGTGAAGTTGAGGACCGTAGTAGTGTTCGCCGGCTCTTTCGTCGGTGGCTCAGCAATCTGCTGCAAGGTTTCCTCGTAGGACCACTTAGCCGGCAGCGGCTTAGACCTATTCCCAAACTGCAACATATCGCGTGTCGCCTCCGTCTCCCAGAAGCCTTGCAGCTCCGACATCCGACGAGTTTCTCCACACTTATCATACAGACACCAGGCTAACGTAGTGAGATAGGCCGTGTCATTGGCTTTACACTCGGAGCTGGTGATAGTCCACCCGAGAAACGCCTTGACACTCTTGTCGGAGCATTCAAGCGGATAAGCAAGCAGAGCCCAGTGGCATGCGCTGGCGCAGTAGATTTTGAACGGGTGGAGGCCGAAACCGACGAGGTCAGAAAAGACGAGGTTGGCTTGGAGCAGGCATGCTGCAAGCCAAATTGTGGAGCAAATTCGCATGCTGGGTGTGGCTTTGAGTTGGGACTGTTGGTGCAGTTGACTTGAGAATCCGACAATCCAGAACCAGGGGAGCGAAGTCACCCTTTACTTATCTTCCAGTGAGCACACCATCACTCCACTTGAGCTGCAATGGAAAGTTCCGCTGAACTGGTGTATCCAAGCGTCTCATTGCAGGTCTGAACCTTCCAAAATATGCAATACTGTTGTGCAACAACACCCTCTTGCATCTATAGCTTTCGGTAGTTGTTACCGCCAACGTTTTGGCATCTATGTGATCAATCAGCAGCTTTGTGCTGATTCATGCTCACCACCCAAGCTCTCTGCCGATAGGCCCAATAAACGCCACAATGTTGTATTACCACTCTTAGAACCAAAGGGTGTGTGCTGCATAGGACCCTCAGGACAAGACCGGCTGGCTTTAAACGTGTTCAAGCTGGGTGTACAATATGCCTGATTTGTATGTATAATCAAGTTCTCTGTTTACTGGCCCTGAATTAGACAAGCGTCAAAAGTTCT
Source organism: Triangularia setosa (assembly GCA_033296915.1). Taxonomy (NCBI): domain Eukaryota; kingdom Fungi; phylum Ascomycota; class Sordariomycetes; order Sordariales; family Podosporaceae; genus Triangularia; species Triangularia setosa. Next base: position 6,426 of record MU866192.1, on the reverse strand, counting down.
AGTGGAATGTTTTCCAGTCAGGTGAATGTGCCTATAACAAAGACCATTCATTCTCTTCTCCTCGTGAAGCTCACATGGCCAATGCTTACCTACCTGGTGCATTTTGACCGAATCCAAAAGAAATATACTGCTGCGACTTCGGTGAAGCATTCTCTCCGTGCCGGGACACGTCTTGGCTCGATCAAGGTCTCGGACTTCTAGCAAGCATTGTCTCCTATTCAGTTCTCACATCTATCATTGCCGATATCCTTCTCACAGCTCCCGTCAGGTTACTGATATCGCTATTCTTTGTTTTCTTGTCTGCATCAGACTCTGACCATCAAGCACATATAAAATAGCTTACCGCACCATCACCAGGTCCCTATCATCCTCATCTTCTCCGAGTACTCTGTCCTTTCTCTCAACAGAACAATATCACAGTCACAACCCAACCAAACTATTTTGCATTCATCCACTAAACACCGCGACAGACCTGTTAGAAACATAAAATGCCTTCTGCACTCTCCCGCCCTCCCTATTCTCCCCGACCGGAAGTAACACCAGCTACTCGGATGACGCCTCGCGGAACTCATCCATAGCACTCCCAATCCTTTTGTCTTCAGGAACAATGGCAATGGCACCTGCAGCGGTAACAACCACAGCCGGCCAAATATTGTGGGTTAAGATGGCGAGGAAGGAGTAAACATGGTGGAAAGAGCTTGATAGGGTGTGAGAATGAGGAAGGATATTCGCCTGATGAATATCTCTGTTGTAGGGGTCAATTGAGGTGGATTGAGGACAATTATGTGTTAATGGGCGGTTTAATAATAACTTGTGAGACACCACTGGCATTTTGGGTTGGGAATGAGTGTACTTGGATAGAGACAAAGACGTGGCATGAATGTGAATTACCCATCTCAAGCTCTGATCTACCCTCGCTTTATCATCTTCGTCGGTGCAATCGACCGAGTCCCCCTTCTTCAAATCGTCCAACCACTTCTCATGAGCAATCAGCCTCGACCTGTTCTTCACAATGGCTTCATTCATATGTTTCAGCGTCTTGATGAAATCTTTCCATCCAGGTTAATTTTGTAGGTCAGACAGCCGTTTGTGCATGCGCTCGAATTGGTCCAAGAGCGCGTATGCGATGGCAATTGTGGACTGTATGACTGCGATTTGGGACGTAATGGCCGTGAATGTCTGGGTGGCATGACTCCTTTCTGATGAGCGTTGCCACTGCCACAGGCGTTGGGGGAAATGAATGTGCCAGTCTTGGGAAGGGCAGGAGACTTAGTCTCACCTTTGGCAACTTTGGCGTCGGTATTATCATATATTCCTGTGTATTTGAACCCCAATCTGAGATTGACGTGATATGCACCTCAGAGGCGGCGATAAATACTTTACTATAGAAGTAGGATCGGCACGCCTATCGGGCACATCGGTTGTAGGAACAAAAAAATAATTTAGTAGAACAAAGGCACAGTTAAATTAAGGCAAGATCTTCGATTTTGGGGAGGCGAAAGAGGGGGGTTGTTGAATGTGGTCTTTCGGCGAGTTGAATTCGCTTGACAGAAGACGCTTTATATATGTTGTTAGTCTCGCTAGACTTGGAACAATAGCAAGAATACACGTTAGGTTGAAGCGAGCTACACCTCGTCCGTCCTTACTCACAGGCACTCTTTCGACTCAGAACCCCTTTTTGCTGGCAGATTTCCGGATGACATTATGCACTTAGAATAGCAGCAATCATGAAGAGGGGCTTAATGACTGGAACCTACCGGCACGTGCCATCACTCTTCATGCATTCTCTACAATACAAACAAAACAATACTACTTATCCTGAACCTTTTTTCATTGATTCGTACCCCCTATAAACTTACTCCCATCTTCCTGTCACTGTCTTTGTGACTCGTCTTTGGCAACAGGTGATTCAACGGTCTGCAGCTCTTCTTCTTTGACAGCAAATTGAGCGGTGTAATTAATGGCCTCTATCTGCTGGAAAGGTGCCAAAGACTATGGTTTGATTATCACGCAAATTCTTGAGGACGTTTCAAGTTGCTGTTTATGCCTGTCCGGGTGGGACAGGACATCACTCATTGTCAGACAGAAAGGGGTTCTGGTTAACCAAGCTGAATAGGAGCAAGCTGAAACTGACGTAACCAGTTCAGCTGGACATGGTACCATTTGCCACCAACGTTGTCACCATGTATAGATATAATGGGGGTTCTCTGGGTTTGAAGGAACAGGAAGACAGACAAGGACAAACAATATAATCACACAGTTGCAACCCCCATCATATTCACCTTCACAGAGTGCATTGAACTTCTGACACTAATCGCAGTCTTGATCTGGTTTTGGCTTAGGGGGCGCGAGGAGGAATAGTTGAGAGCAAAGTAGGCGAGCCGTTTCCACGGCTCTGGAACTACCCCAGAATCTATAGATTAATGAGCCATGATCCTGGGTCATTAGTGTAGGCAGTAAATACAGGGGCACACTTGTTTGGTTGCTAAGGATTTACTGGTCTTATGTAGACTGTCTTAATGGTTAACGATGAGCAACAATAAATAATAATGCTCAAATCCAACCGGGTGAAAACAGTCTTCTGTTTTTTTTTTAAATGAGATCATCGTGGTAATGGCATCGTGATATCCTCGTCTGACCGAAAAGGCGAGTCAAAAACAGTGATGAAAGTGACTTTGTTTACTTCCCTTGAATTACCCCTGACTTTGACTGATTCTGTTTACTCTCATTGTATGTCACACGTCAACCACCCGCAGCCTGGATCACAGCCAACGACACAGTGAACTGCGAGTTCTGAGCCAGTCGTTGGGAAGTGAAACAAGCAACAGGTTACAGGCGGTAGCAGCAAAGACATCATTGGCTCATGTATAATCGAAGGAATGTGCTGGACTTGGCAGGTACCTAAGGTCATCACAAGCACGGACCACAGTGAGAGAGATAAATACATGAGCAGAAGAGCAGAGCAGTGGGATGAAAAGATTCCTCATCAAGGATCTTGAGGCCACTGAAGATTATTAAAATGAATTGAACCTATGTTGTTCCAAGCCCTGAACTCCAGCCCTTGTCACATTGTAACTCAGGCTTATCGAACCACACTGGCCATTCATTTGACAGTACGTCCTTCTAGCTTAAGATTCTGATGTGGTCAAAGGGACGCATGTGCCTGGGAGCAACACCACGGTGATCACCTAGATCACCCTGAGGCACTGATGTAGAGCCTAGGTAGTCTACCTATGAATCAGAGATGGACTAGCGAGATCCAAGCGTGGGTCAAGCGTGGGTCAAGATGCCTACATGTCTCTAACTGGAATAACTAAAACTTTTACTGAAGCCAAGTTACCTACTTACATGAGTTTGCGGTAGGCGCAGCAGATACCTTGGTGAAAACAGGGGTACCGGGAACTGTGACGTACCAAAGGGACGTCCTTGCCCGCGACCAAGGCTAGATACATGCTCGCCTCTACAATCCCAAAGCTTTTCCGGGGCTCCATAGAAAATACTGGCATACTCCTACTTCACCCAGGCAGGATCATTCTCCGAATCTTCGGGAAAGATTTGATGATGCCTAATCTTGTCTCAGGCAATAGCCCTACACGCTCAGCAATCGAACCATGCCATTCGAGTAGCAGCACCCAGACACTTTACCTTTTTGACCCCCATGTCAAGATTATATCATCTCAAGGATGCCCGAAGACTTGGTCTTTCGAGGAATCTCTGGGAAGAAGAAATAGGCCTCTTCCACGGGTTCAAACAGTTTTCAACTTGTAACACTTGCATTTCGAAGCAGGCTGCATCCAACAGGAAATTGAGCACAAACTAAGTGGTAATACATGACTAGAGGAGCCGACTGAGGAAGTCTTTTGAAACCAGACTTGGACCAGACCGGTTTCAACGTGCAATATCGGTGAAAATTTCTCGATGACATCTGCCGCCCCAGACCTATCCCGTAGAAGTTTCAGGGGCAGGCGCTTTTGATCACTGCCACAGGACTCTGCGCCAACAGCAATGTTGGAGAATGTTAGACTGTGAGGTGCGGTAAACAAAACCAAATGCATCCCGCCCACGCTGTCCATGACCAGCTTGGCAGTCCCTGCCGCCTAGAGCGCTCCCCACTCCAACATAGCCCTTTCGCAAATTCTGTGTTTTGCGGGTCCTTGGAAGACCCCAACACCTCCAGCGTCCAGGCCAGGCACGGCACTGCCTTGGGTCTCCCAAACACCACACAACCCTCGACAAGTAAACTCGCAGTCAGAGCATATTAAAAGTCGAATTTCTAAACATCAAAGCAGCTCTCCAACCTCGATGCTGACTGCTGTAGACCAATTTACCAAAGGAGCAATGGGTATCATGCACGAAGTAGCTCTATTGCGTACGGAGGTCTCTTCGCTACGCAAGGCCAATGAGGGGCTTAGTAAGAGACGGAGAGCCAAAAGAACACGTGTCCGGCTTGGAGGGTCACTTACTGTACAAGAGACAGAGGATCTACTGGATCAAGAGGCTATGGGTGAGCAGGTGGCTCAGGAAACACGGCAAAATGGTGGTGGTGCAGCGGGATCTCGTACGAAGATTCGGTGCTGTGGCGTGTGCGGCAAGCCTAACCACAATGTACGCACGTGCAAGGAGGCTGCAGAATCATCCGATTCATCTGTTTCTGATTCAGTTATTGTAGTTTCCTAGTGTTGTGATTGTGTAATTGAGGATAGTTGTGGTGGGGTGGTGGAAATTCGGCCGCTCGCTTATCACGCACGTTATTATTATAAGCAGATTAGCGTTGGGTTAATATGACTACCGAAGGTAAGAGTAATCGCGGTAGATCGACAGTAACTTCGCACTACTAGGAGTTGGTGGGATAGTCCACTGATGTGACTATCTGATGTGATAAATGTGTTGTATTGACTAGCAGGAAGATACATCACAAAGCAGAGAAGCTAGCTATCTGGAAGAGCTCAGGCTGGTCCAAGCTCCCAGAGCGAGGTGGTCTGGCCCAGATCCACAACACTATCTCCTGTCTAGAACCTCTGAAAGGGATACCGGTTGAAGGCGAACTTCTAGATAATGGATCGGTGTAGCTAAGAAGCGCACAACAAGATGTCTCAATGTAAACACAAGATACCGTGAATACAAACTGTAATCATTGCATACTGCGGAACTATCTACAAGCTATCTAGTTCCTCTGTATATATAGACTCTATCCGTCATGCTCATCCTGCTCAGTCACTGAGCTCACTGAGCACGTCTCCTTCTACCTGATTAGTTACTTCCGATTAATCCCTGCTTGTCCTGGGTCCATATTTATCCCGGACCAGTCGTTATTCTCGTCCTTGTGCCAGGGTCGTGACACCATGGCACACTGCTCCTACGGCTCACGGAAAGCGACTCGAGCTCTACAGACGGTAAATTCTGGGCTTGCCACGAGTGCTACGACATCTTTGACACGGAGGCAACAACTTTACCAGCCAAACACCTCCGGCAAAAGCACGGTATTACGAAGGATGGCAAGCTTCTAGAAGCACGAAGTCGACCTCCCCGGGATCGGGCTCCGCTGCCCAGTTCCTGTCCCTAGGCAGCAGGACCTCTGTATCGAGCTTGGGAATCCTCTTCACGATGATCTCGAGGTGCCTTTCTTCTCGAGCCTTCAATCTAGCCTTCAATACGCCATTGACAAGCTCGAGAAGTATCTTAGAATATTAGACGAGACCCCTGCTTATTGGGCAGCTCTTATTCTGCACCCGGGCCGCAGGATTAAGTGGTGAGGCTTTTCTACGAGGGCAACGACCAGAGGAGATTAGACATCCAGCGGCGGTGTGTGGCTTACTTTGATACGTACTACCCAGCAGTCGACCCCCCGGCACGCCGATGCACCCCAGAGCAAGTCCCTGGCTTTTGGGGATAGCTTCTACGACGCCCCGATTGCCGGCGGTATTGTGGATGAGGTTGGGGAGTACTTACGGGTTCTGTGCATCCCGTTGACGACCCAATCCGATGGTGGTTGGCCCGGAAAGACGAATGCCCACGCCCATTTTTGTATCTATTTCGGGTTCGGAATAACCTCGATCGAGCTTTCTTGGCAAGTCTGTCAAGTCTGTCAAGTCAAGTCTAGCCCCAGACTTGACTTGACTTGACTTGCTGACAGCGCTGGAATTGGCAATGCTATTTGCTCGAGTGGGGGTTCCCTTCAATCGCCGCCCCAGTGTTCTTCGAGATACCCAATATAGGTCGGCGGCTGTTTTAAGACGAAGATTTTTATCTCGTTCCATAGCTTGAAGAGCAAGCTGTAATTGTGTCTCATTTTGTACAGTGGGCATGTTTTGTGGTGGAGAAATTTGCGATGTCGTGTCACAATATCAAGGTGAGGACCCGGCGGAAGGACCAATCAGAGTCCAGAGGAATGTAACCAATCAGAAGACAGGATAGACGGACCTATCA
>MU866191.1:0-92406 GCA_033296915.1 Triangularia setosa | reverse complement strand
ATCCATGGCTTGTTGTGGTAGAATTAAGTGTCAAAGGTAAAGGAGTTGTGTTGCATAGAAAATTCGCCGCTCGCTTATATTCGCCGCTCGCTTATATTCGCCGCTCGCTTATCACGCACGTTATCAGCCTTTCTCCGCCGTTTTCCACCTTTTCTCTGGAAGAGACACTGTTGTGGTTATCTCAACTTTATATCGTTACGTTCAGTTTATGATATTGTGTGCAAGCGATGCTTTACGGAAGATTGAATAAAAATAAGATCGTCTGCAAGTGCCCTTTTCATACTAGTAGAGTTCCCGTCTGAGCTTCACTCACTTGTAATGTGTAAGAATACTGAGGGGGGTTCAGAAAAGATGGATAGGAGAGGAATTTCGAGAGAGATCTCTCTTCAAGGGACTAGAAAGCACTCCAATAGATGTAACATATCCCCTGAAGAGCTTTAATTCGATGCGAAATAGACAAGTCGGAATCCCTCTCCTATGTTCCCAGCAACGCTGACAACTTGCATATCAGTTTTAATATTGAAGGAAAATTGGAAGCCTTGAGAGGCAATAGAGCTCTGGAAGGATATCTCGTAATCAAGGTCCTGATGATACTGATGCTGGAGCGTGACAAAGCGACTTTCCAGCCTGGTCATGTCACAAAAGCTTTGTCTGACGTCATTGGCGCGCTGTGGGAGCAACACCAGTCAGCCATCGACGCGTCCTGACCACGCAGGCACGTGCCTATGCAAACGGCACACGGACCCAGTCCACGAAAAGGTGCAGGACAAATGCTGTCACTGTCATTCGTCGGATGGTCCTTGGCAGACATTGGCAGATACCCTCCATGCATCCGACTCAACTTCTCCTCGGCGATAAGCCTACTGCAGTTGTTCAAGTGCCTTGCGTCTTGGCCATTGATTGTTCTGAAGGACGCTTGACCGCACGTGTAAGATACCTGCTGATACTGCTGTTGTTAATCACCAAGTGAACAAGAGAAGGCTGGCCAAACTCCATCTTCAACACTGTTTTCCCAGTTGAACTTCGCATCATCCAAACCACCTCTACGATAGTTGGACCGTTCCACCCCCAGGTATGGCAGCAGGGTAAGTTTCTCGGCCGAACACGCCATATTCCCAGGCCATCTCACAATACCTGCATGCACTCAACACAACTTGACCCCGCAGAATTCAGCTTGACGTCGGCCTCTCTTCTTGCTAACCTACCCGGTGCATCCAACAGCGCTCGAAATTTCCACGTCCAATGGCGCCATCCCCAGAAACGGCCGTTGAAGGCTGGCTATATGACGCCCGAGCATTCGGGACCAATCATCCTCCCGTAGCACTTACCCTGTTGCACCCTGATATGAGAAAGACCCATCTCCGGCTAGATCAGTAAGAAGAAACTGGCTCCGTGTGGACGGTACCGATTCGGCAGCCCCCCCACGGTTTCGTGGTGGCCAGCAGGAGCATATCAAGGCCTGGCCCCCTATATTTGCCATCACCACTGACGTTGTCGCCATCGGCCAAGGGTGGTATCACAAGCCGTCATCCAACCAGCGTCCCCATGAATACAATGGCGGAAGACCTTGGCCATTTGACATTATCGTTCTGGATTCACCGTCACCTTCACACCCACTTCGGCACGCACAGCCATCGGGGACAGAGAAGATGAGGGGTGCAACACGGAGACCTGGTTCACCACAGCCAGGGTATTGATATAAAAGACGGAAGTTCACACAAGTTACACAGCCGCTCAATAGGCACGCCAGTGGTACTCTATGGATACTTTGTCAGAGGGTTTCATTTTGAACCTTGTTGCTTCTCTCCATCATGGCACCCAGCGGAGACTCAGACACCAAGGACAAAATCCAGTCCCCGACAGCAGTCGCCTCCTCTATCGAGACCGCCTCGAAGTCGTCCAGTTCATCAACCAACGAAAAAGAAAAGGAATCTCCCGAAGTTATCCGCCAGCGTATTCTGGACCAAGAGGCTGAGTTCCGCGCCTCTCAAAAGCCCACGACAAATCTTGCCTCGTTCTGGTCCTGGAAGAAGAGTGAGAGCCGTCGTCCAGAAGACATCGCCACCCAGCCTTCCGTCTTCGACAACCCCGAGCTTGCCCCGTATTTTCAGCCCACCGAGCGCTATGAGAATCGTCATCGCTTTGATCCATCCTTTAAGTGGACTTGGGCAGAGGAAACCCCACTAATCAAGAAAATAGATTGGAAGGTCACCGCTTGGAGTTGCATTGCCTTCTTCGCCCTGGACTTGGATAGGAGCAACATCTCTCAGGCCAACACTGACAATTTTCTGGACGACTTGGGCTTGGACACCAATGATTACAATCTGGGTCAGACTGTCTTCCGAATCAGCTTCCTGTTGGCCGAGTTGCCTTCGCAGCTGATTAGTAAGAAGATCGGCCCCGATCGCTGGATTCCAGCTCAGATGGTTCTCTGGAGTATCGTCAGCGCGGCGCAATTTTGGCTCAAAGGACGATCGTCTTTCTTGGCAACAAGAGCATTGATCGGATTACTTCAAGGTGGCTTCATTCCGGATGTCATTTTGGTTGGTCTGCTCTTGTCTCTAAACTTGGGTCCGTGATCATGCTGACCGCTGTGGTACTAGTACATGTCCTACTTTTTCAAGGGCACAGAGCTTCCCTTCCGCCTGGCGTTGTTTTGGATGGCAAACCGGTTGACCGATGTCGTATCCCCTTTGCTAGCATATGGGCTCTTGAGATTAAGGGGCTATCATGGATATGAGGGGTGGCGATGGCTGTTCCTCCTCGAAGGCATTCTGACGCTGGTAATCGGTATTTGGTCGTACTTCCAAATGGTTCCTTCACCAACGCAAACAAAAGCGCCCTGGCGCAAAAAGGGCTGGTTCACGGAACATGAAGAGAAGATCATGGTCAACCGCATCCTGAGGGACGACCCTTCCAAGAGCGACATGCACAACCGTCAAGCCATTACTTTCAAGCTGCTTTGGTATGTCGGTTTCATCTCTCGTGAGCTTCAAGACCCCTGGATTGCAGGGCTGACTGGTTTTGACTCTAGGGAATCCCTTTGCGACTTTGATCTTTGGCCAATTTATCTCATCGGTCTTACTTTCTCCATGCCTGTCGGCCCACCAGACCAATATCTAACTTTGACGCTCCGACAATTGGGATTCGACACCTTTGACTCCAACCTGCTCAGTATCCCTTGCCAGATCACTTGCACCATCAGTGTTCGTTACCCCGTTAAGAAGCCTGCAAATGATGGATCCCAGCTAACATAGACAGATGCTCCTCATCACGTACCTCTCCGAGAAGCTGAACCAGCGGGCATTCATGGGAGTTGTAATGCAAGCCTGGCTTCTCCCATGCGTCATAGCCCTCTACCTGCTCCCAGCCGACGCCTCTAGATGGGCAGCATACGCCGTTGTCACTGTATTGCTGTCATATCCCTCTACTCACGCGATGCAAGTGGGATGGTGCAGCAGAAACAGCAATACGGTTCGCACCCGCACCGTTTCTGCTGCGCTTTACAACATGGCTGTGCAGACCAACAGTATCATCTCTTCCAATATTTACCGACGAGACGATCGGCCAGAGTATAGGCGTGGTAATAGGGCACTCATCGGCATTGCAAGTATGAATATTGTCAACTATCTGTTGGTCAAGGTGTATTACGTGTGGAGGAATAAGAAACGAGACGAGACCTGGGAGAAGATGAGCCAGGAGGAGCGGCGGAATTACTTGGCTACCACGACCGACAAAGGCAGCAAGAGACTGGACTTTAGGTTCGCACATTAGACAAGGGAGGCAAAAGTGACAAGAAGGACCTCGTACCCTTCATAGTGCAATGGGGTGTGAAAATATCTTAAAGACAGGGAGCCCTATTAGGCCCCACGTACTCAGATATTCGGCAATGCGAACATGATCTTATTTCTCAGTTCTCCGCTCTTCGGCAGTGAAGGGCAACGGGCATCGATCAAGCAGTGCATCACTTGATCCCCACCATTTATAGAGAGCACCGCTTGAGATGAGGTACGAGAACAAAGAAGAGAGGACTGTCCAGCTATGGTTAGCTTCACTTTGCTGCCGTTTAGCCATACTTGGGGCACGAAAAGCGAGACAATGTCTTTGTTGGAACAAAGAAGGTGATGCCAGCCTCACTCTGTATAAAAAGTCAACATTTGATTCCATTTACATTTTCTTCTGACATGGTTATATTTCACAAGAAAGCCTTTCCCTCAAGGCAAGTGAGACCCAGGAAGGCCACAGTAGGTAAAAATAATCCTCATGCCATCCTAACCATCAGTACGTTCTTCATCCATCCACTCTTCAAGATGGAACACAATGATAACGATGATGTAGACTGGCTGGATCTCGTAGCATCCAGGCCCTGTTCCGTCACCCCAAGCGAGTCTGCCAGCCAGGTTCACCCGCGGCGGTCTCCTAACCCGGTGCGAGCTTCGACTAGGAGCAACAGCAACAGCAACGGCAGCAATCAACAATCAGTCATATCAAGTTACTCCAGCTCCCTCCGCCCTATCCAAGAGGAGGAAGTCCGTCTCTTTGTCACCACCCAGTCCCAGCTCCGCGAGGCAACCTCCCGACAGGAACAACATCATTCCAGGCTACCTCCCATCCCTGGATTCCGCAAGTTAGCTTCCAACCCTCTTGTCAGAAGCGACGACAGCCTCATCTCTCTCGCCGACACCATCGAGCGAACGAGGGACTGCAAAGCCCGGCTGGCTACCACCCACGAAGGCTGGCTGCTGGCAGCTAAAGCCTTCATCCGCACCGGCCTCGTCCGCACCGACCCCGCGCTGTCTTCCAATCTCAAGCAGTTTGGCGACGGTATCTGCGAGCGGTATGCCGCTGCTACCTTTTTGTGGAACACACTCCAAGATTCTGATCCGAACGAGTGGCTGGCAAAGGGGAAGTGCTTTGATATATCTCTTCGGAGGATCAGGACGCTGAGGGGGTTGGAGGGGAGCCTGTGGCTGTGGGAGGGAATCACGTTGAGGTTGCTGGAGTTGGCGGATAGGGAGTTTGAGAGGATCAGGAGGAGAGAGAAAGAGATTAGGAAGGTGCTGGGCAGGTGGCGGAGGGGAATGCCTACCAAGCCTTAGTTTCCTTGAGCTTTGGGGATTTGGCTGTTCGATTTCTTCCATAACCACCTGCCTGGAGTGGCGAAAATATAATCCTCGTTTCCCACTTTGATGGCAACACGGCAGACCCCTTGTGATCCGTATGTATGTCTACCGGTGATCTATAAGTACTGCTTTACATGGTGGGGAGACCGCAGCATCACTCCGTATGATTAGAAAGCGACTAGACAAGTCAGCTGGAAAGATGGTATGTTTCCATGTCAAATTTCTGGTGCGCATCCCCTGAATAGGGCATCTTTAGTCCACGTCTACAGGCCTGCTCGTTCGGCGAGCCGAAACTAAAAGTATGCCCGTCAAGGCTGTGAAAATCTTGATTACATGGCTTTTTGTGATGGTTTCAGGGGTCGTGGTTGACAGGCAGACTTCAGCAGCCTTGCCACCACACCTACAGCAACCAACATTCTGATGGAACCAAAGAAAATTTAGGGCATATATATCACAATTTGACTTCAAATCTGACTGTTCTCATGAGTGCGGCAATGATGCGTGTTCTTTTTGAAAGTTCTTCGACTAAATATTGCACATCTGGGATACCCGAGCTACAGCCACATCTGTATCGAAGCATAGTAAATATCCTGAAAGTTTCTTCTGACGACTTCCATCCATGGTCTTTCCGTTTAAAGGGGCAAAATCAGGAGCATTCACGAGAAATTACGTATCGATGCTGGCCTTCTGATCGCAAGACCTGAGTAAGCTGATGGCTTTACCTCCTAAGTGCTGACAACAATGTCTTCCGGACCGAAGCTTGCCTTGAGCCAAGGCCTCTCTACCGGGGACTGTCAAAGGTGTAATGAATATGGTCAACCTGCATTAGGAAGGTAGCGTACTTTGCTCACTATCCACCTCACGACACACAGGAGATGATCGAGTGGAGCCAGCATCAGGATCATGGGTCTCTAAAGCAGCTTCAGGGTGCCAAAAACATCAGCCTTACCCAAATGGAGCTTCTGTATGGGCCTCGACAAAGTATAAATCCCAGAGATGATGCCTCCCACTGTTCCATTGTCATCTCATCGCAACCTCACCTTTTTTCCCCTTTACCACGTTCCCACATTACCACATTACCCCCTTTCACCTTTCCCCCCTTTTTACCTTGGTCTCTTTTCATAGCTCTCTACGCAATTCAGGCCCTCGTGCTGGCCACTTGCCATGCACTCCAGGAGTCGCAACCCAAGCCCGGCTCCGCACCATCGTCAGCCGGGACAGGCCCGATCTTGAGCTCGACAGCCGCCAGATCCTCGACGCCATCTTCATCTGCCAGCCCACTGCTACTCCGCGCTGGGGGTTTGGGAAATGTGCTCTGTCGCTTTGTGGAGTGCAGGCCTGCGGTGGAGAACGGACTTCCGACTTGCGCTGGGCCGCAGGTCCTGATTTGAAGGTCTGACAGACCCGGTTGGAGGCGATCTAGGTGTTGGGGAATAGTTGTGGGGGGTGAAGCTGTGGGCAATGGTGCTCGTCTTGGCCTTAAAGGATATGACGCAAAATCTAACTACAGTCGCTCGTTACAGTGTGTTTTCCTCGCCAATTTGTGATCATGTCTGTACCCCTTTCGACCCCCTTTTATGGAGCTTCACCCATCCCTTCCCCACCAGACAAGCACAGAGAAGCGGCGGGTACAGGAAGTTTCCCCATCCTCTGACCAATCACCGCCGAGCAGTGACATCTTTCTCCCTCATGCCCCACCATGATCCGGTGTCATTGCCGACTCAGCTGGCTCCTCTTCAATTCAGCTGCTGCAATGAACAGGATACTGATATCAACATCTCTCCGTTTATTGCGTACCCTCCCAAAAGCCAGGACAGTTCGTCCCCTCCAAGCGCACAGATATCCTCACCTCTGCGCAATGTCCACCGAGACCTCTGTCCCAGCACCCTGGCACGCTGCCTACCCCGCCCCCTCGTCTCAAACGATCTTTATTCCCCGCGATGAGGTCTTGTCGATACTGGCCAACAGGAGAAAAGATGTCGTTCTGGTTGACTTAAGGAGAAATGACTTTGAGGTATTTCTCATTCTCGCCCTTTTCGCCGCACGGAAAGATCATTTGATGCTGACATGGAACAGGGCGGCACAATCCGTGGCTCTCTCAACCTCCCTGCTCAAAGTCTCTATCCCACTCTGCCAACGGTGTACTCTACCCTCAAGGCTGCCGGACTCCAGAAGGTCATCTTTTATTGTGGTAAGCATTGACCGCCTTACTCTGTCTCCGAGAAGGTCACCCAGATTGCTCAACCTTTTGTGCAGGCTCTTCGACAGGCAGAGGGAGCAGAGCAGCCAGCTGGCTGGCTGACTACATCTCCTCGCAAAACGACACCGAGATGCAGAGTCTTGCTCTGGAAGGTGGGATCAAAGGGTGGGCTGCCGCGGGACCTGAATATGTTAAATGGATGGACGAGTATGATGAGAACGTTTGGGCCAAGCATGCTGCATGAGAGTATGGGTCTTGAATCCAAGAGATTAAACACTTTGCTTCCCTTCTACGAGCGCATCGCAACTTGAGTTTTGCGATTTTGACCTGAAGCTCCACCCATCAGATCCCCTTTGTCTGAGGCGGTCGGTGGTGCCCCGCCACAGCGTGCGCAAGTCATGGAACAGGACACCAGCGATGTCCCACTTGTCAGCTAGCCAGATGAGCGAAATGGCGAGAACATAAGTGATGACACAAACGATAATGGTGGATGTCTTAAATCGTTCCACAGTTTCCTCCTGGGATTCGGCTTCGAAGAGTGGTGTACCAAATAGAGCCTGCTTTGCGTTAGGCATGTCCTTCCGGAAAGGCGAGATACACGTTGGAAAGGCCACCTACAGAAGTGAAGCTAGGTGGGAGGTAGAGGACCGTCATGATAGTGAACACAATGACATAGCGGTTCATGGTAGTTGATCTGGAAGCCTCACGGAGGGATGTTGCGTTGAACAACTATGACACCATGTTAGCACAACGCAAGGCGCTCCTCGGATATTTCGCCCTCGGCATCACTTACCCCGTCTCTCAAACTGGTAATCTCTTCCGTCTTTTCGGTGATTCTCCTCAGCAGCTTTTCTTCTGTCTGCTGCTGAAAGTCGAGCAAGATTTTCCAGTTGTTCCAAATCGCCTTGTCCTCAAGCGGCTCTTTCAAGAAATCATGGACATCATACCCAGCGCGTCGGAAATTCCCTTGTACCAACTTCTCGGGGTCCATTTCTCGCAGATCTCGGCCAGTTTCCCGGATGGCGTCGGCAAAGATACGGAGCATCTGCAGGGTCTTGAAGTAAACTCGTGAGCGTTCAAAAGAGGTGTCGAACATGAGGCGGGAGCTGGTTTCATCATCGAGAATGTCGCGGAGCTGTTCGTGGGCTTGTTAGCGAGATGAATGCCATGGAAAGAAGATAATCACGAAGAGAAACCTACAGAAGTGTTGACATTGCTCTCCAGAGCATCCAAACAATGACCCCACTCGGTTTCCCAGAACATGAGGAGCCGGTGAACGCTGCTTTGAAGTAGATGGTAGCTGGCGTTTGGTCCCTCAACAGCAAAGTGTCTGTCTCCCCAATCGGTAAACAGATCATTTGACAAGTTGATATCGCCGTCTTGTTTCATGGTCATGGCATCGGTCAGCGCAACGATGCGGAAACCATGAGGTGGGTAAGTGTAATCCCAGTGACACAAGATACTCATTCTCCGTTCGGTGAAGGAGGAAGACGAACTGGCCCGATGAGATGGAAACTGGCCAGATTGCCTGACGCATTTGACATAAGGCCTCAAGCCAAAGTCTATCTTCCCAGGCTTGCTGGCAGGGGAGAAACAACGGATGGCGTGCTGGTAAGTGGTGTCCGAATTTCCTGACCAACCACTAAAATTCATCCTATTCCCACGCAGGTAAAGAGGTTTCCACCCAGCAGAGAACTCGTGAAGAAAGCGGTGGGCAATGCCAGTTTCTGTATTGGGTTTGTTCAACACCACCGCTGTGATGAGTGCGAGGCGGTCAAGAGCCATCAAACCACTGTCGAGCAAAGGAGCAGTGCAATGCCACAGCGAGCCGGGACTTGTCAACTGTTCTGGGGCTGCCATGGCAGAAGCAATGGTTTTCCATTCCTGATCAAAGACGGACCTGGCCGTCACCAGCTTTTGTGCTGGCTCTGGCCCATAGTAAAACAGCGGGCATCCAATGATGGCTCCCTTCTGTGCAGGGCTTTTGCCAATAATCCATCCAGTCTCACGAGAATGGGAAAAGGTCAAGGCGTCAAGATCGAAGGTAGAACCCCATTGCTTGATGACATTAGACACCTGAGATGCGTCCATGAAGACTCGACGAACAGGGTCCAGCTTGCTCGGCCTCTCCCAGTTCCAGTATATCTCCGAGAGCGGGCCAGAGAGGTCGTCCCGTACCGACACAAATATGGGGACGTATGCGCCAGGGCCGTACTCTCCCTGGCGCGAGCCTTCCTTTGGCTTGTGCGAGATACGTTCCTCGATGAAGGTGCGAATAAATCTCTTGATATTTGAAGGGTCGGCAGGACTAAATGACTGGTGGGCGAGATCATGGACCAACTCTCGGACCTTCATCTTGACTTGATCAGGGTCGCTGTTAGCGGCTGACACCGCCGAGGATGAATGAACTGGCGACACGGGCACATCCAACTTCTGAGCGGCCAGCATGAGCTTGAGAAGGCGGTTGGTCTCTTGCATCTCGCGGAAGAGATCAGCAATGGATGGGGAATCGTCTCGTGGCATCCCTGGTGTGTCTGGCGCTGCGGCATACATGACCGTTGGACCAGACTGTACCTTGCTGCTGGAGACATGTTGACGGGAGTCGTCTTCGCTTTCTGATGGGGGTGATGACATGTTGAAAATCCTGAAAAACAAGAATAGTGATGTTCGGAGAGATGTTCAGTGTGGGAACATGTCGTCTCTATTTAGGGACTGTACCTCGTTGTGAGGCTGCTTGGCCCTGATCGTGCATGAGAAAGGATTCAAGGGGCTTCGTCGCTTGAAGGCGATTGGACGCCCATTGTTTGTGTGGCCATCCCCGTTGGGGGTGATGCGCTCGCTGGTGGGTTGGCACCAAAAGATGTTCGGCAGACGAAGTAGGCTTCCATCAAGTCGCATGGTTTCTGGTAGACAGCAAGACGGGAGGTGGAAAATGGCCGAAGCAGATGTCAAACTTGAGGTGATACTCCGTAGACCCTGCATGGGAAGTGGAGGAGGGGCTCCACCATCTTCCACTGCAGGGTCTACGGCTGAAACAGAGCGCCAGAGCTCCCGCCAAGCTGCTGGAGCTTCCCCACGCAGCTCAGGTATGTACCTTGACGGAACACCGCCAAATTGAAGCTTATCAACAATCTCCAAAACGCGAGACCAACACAGAGATCCGTGGACACGCCTCCCGCAGCCGCCATAATGTCGCGCCGTCCGCCGAGAGGAGAATACATTGAGACCGTATGTGATTGACTTTGGAATATAGGGACAAGGCCACAAGACTCACATCGCGCAGGACACGGGCAACAAGGTCGCCCGCAAAGCTACCCTCGTCGGCACCCAAAACATTATGCTGGGCGGAAAGACAGTCATCCAGCCCGAAGTCATGATTCGAGGCGACCTCATCCGATCGATTCAGTCTTCCTCATCTAGTAGTAGCAGCGGAACACCGAACAACACTGCTGTAGCAATTGGCCGCTACTGCTTCCTCAGCCGAGCATCGTGTTTGCGCCCACCTGGACGACTGTACAAAGGGTACTTGCCCCCACACTTGAATACCGGAAGATGGGATGCTGACTGTCTTGATTTCACAGTGCTTTCACCTATATGCCCCTACGAATGGGCGACCACGTCTTCGTCGGTCCCTCCTCCGTCATCCAAGCCGCGTCGATCGGAAACCACGTACACATTGGGGCGAGAGTGGTAGTGGGCGAGTTTGCCATCATCAAAGATTACGTACGAGTGCTGGACGAGACCGTTATTCCGCCCAATATGGTCATCTCGAGCTTCTCGATCGTAGCGGGACAGCCGGCAAGAGTAATCGGGGAGGTTCCAGAGGGCGGCCACGAGGCGTTTGAGTTGAGAGATTTGTACAAGACCGTTGGGAACAATCCACAGCCGGCGGCGTCCTGAAAGAAGGGGAAACAACGGGTGCATGCAAGAGCCATGTTTCAAACAATCCGACGAGTCACGATGATTACGATTTACGACAATAAAAAAGCACGAGAAGGAGTAATGCCCCCATACAGGCATTGGTTGGTGAGCCGAGAAGTGTAATATTGGTACAAGACAGAAGCAATTAGTTCGGAACAGTGGAATGCCTGTGATCTGTAACACCAGGCTTCTCCAGTTGCAACCAACTTTTTGCGTTATCAGCCAGACTCTCTTTCAGCTTGCGCCACTCTCCGTCTTGCCCCAGTCTGCTCAGCAGCTCCTTGCCGACAGTCGTGTCAACTACTGTATGGTCGCTGCCATAGTTTTCAACCCGCGCTATTTTGTTGGCATGCCCGGGGTACATCTCCTTCAGCATCTCGCCGACTTGGTAGAAGCTGTACCTGTCTCCAAAGGCATAGATACGCTGCTTGTCAACAGCAGGCTTGGTGCACAACAGCGCAACATACAACCGGCCAGCATCGCGACAGTCAACCATCCATTCTGCTCTGAATTAGCACTTATGCTTGGCGCCACACCAATAGGTCAAGAAACTTACGAGGCTGCATCATATTCAAGATATCCACATGCGCATTCTCCCAGACCCAATGCACCATCCCCGCCGTCGACGGAATGCCCTGGTTCTTTGGATCCAGGCAAGTACCGATTACGGTATCCAACAGCAGGGTGTTGAACGTGAAAGGCAGCGCCCCTTTCTTCTCTTGCACCCAGCGCCAAACCCCTTGCTCGATCAGTGTCTTCATCGCCATGAACCCGGCCATCCCCTTCTCGCTGGCATCTGCGTGCGTATCCCTCGCCAGCTTGACAGCCTCCATGTTCCAAGAATTTCCATCCAGCGTCATCGCTCTCTGCGACCATGGAGTCCACGCCGCCCACGCTGACGACGTAAACACAAATGACTTGACCGTCGTGGTTTTGATGCAAGCCTCCAAGAAGTTAATCTGCCATAGAATTTCCTCTTCAGCCGCCTTGTCCGCGTCCTGAACCTGGAGGTTGACCGAGCCAACGACGTGGCCTACTGCTGCCACACCTCCCTCGAGCGCCTTGTCGAATGCACCCTTGATAGTCACATCGGGGACCTCGACGAGCTCGAACCGGCCGGGCCCATGGCGGTTGCTATACAAGTTGTTGAGGTAGGCGTTCTTGGATGCGGAGCGGACGGTTCCCCTGACTTTGTAGCCGTATGCCATCAGCTGGTCGGCTGCGTGGGAGGCTATGAGGCCGTTGACTCCTGTTACGAGGACCAGGGAATCATCAGGGAGAAGCTTTTTGGCGGTGATGGAAGGCATATTCATAAAGCTGTGGCTTGTTATCAAGGTGAAGAATAAATTGTAAAATGAAAGAGAAGGACAACACCAAGAGAACCATACCAAACCCCGGCCCTCTTATCTTGCCCCTTTTCACGAGTCGTGGCATCACCGGCGCCGGCCCAGGCGCACTGAGAGCTTGGGTACAGTAGGCCATTTCCGCCGGGTCCGAGCATCCTCAAGCTGACTTTCTTTACCAATACGATGGCCGGGCTCTATGGATACCGACATTGGTCATCATGTCAGCTATGCCGGACAGGTGTGAGATGCGCGTTTGGATAGTTGGTCATCATCAATTCTGCATTATTCGGCGATCGATGTTGGATATTTCTTCAACTACGGAAACAGATTTAAAGTTCTCCGTCGTTCTTGGTCGTTGATAATGATATCTCGGTTTGAGAAATGCGAAATGCCTTTCGCCAGTGCAGACAGACTGGTGGTAGACATGAATCGATGTAAATACTACTGTCGTATCTCAAGCGCGAGGAGGATGCGTGCGATCCTATCCAAATATTTTTCTATCGCATCTCGGAATTATTTCGCTGGTCCAGTTTGCAATACGGACACAGGCTAGCTACTTTGACAAGGACATTGTCTGACAGCGCAGTCAGCGAAAACGCTCCAGGTTTCAGGTTCAACAAAGGGATTGTTGAAACTTTGCAATAACCCACACCTTTCGCCCTTGGCGCCCCTTTTCATTATTTTGCAACATTGAGGAGATTTCAGACACGCCAGCACAGTTATTTGTTAGCTCGCAGAACAGATCGGTTGCGCTGTGTTCGTTGAACATGAAATGGAACAGCGACATGCTGCCGTCGCGACGGGTGCAACCTCAGATCCTATATAACCAAAATTTAAAGGGATATTTCTTCCGTCTTGTTCTTTTTCTCTTTTAAAATTCCATAATCCCATCATGTGCTGGCCTACAGTCCCCAATCACCCCTAGTGCGATTGCATCCCCAAATCAGATGCTGACCCTCGACGGTGAATCCTCATGCTCGCACCATGTTTTGGATATTCCCCTATGGGTTGCCTAACCGCCCAGCTAAAATCGACGAGGCACTCTCGAGCCATCGCCCGCCTGGACATCCAATGGACGCCCTGTGGCTTGTACAACAGGACTTCCATCTACGAAGGTGGTGTTTGGAGTCGTCATGAAGGATGCCACCGCATCCTCAGAAGTCAGCACATACCGACCATCCCACCGTGAGGGTACGAGCCGTTTCTTCCATGGGACGGACTTTATGCTCAGCACGGTGGATGGGGGTCTGGAAAGAGATACTACCTCCCGCTGGTCCCGTTAACGTACGCCCCTATTGATGATGGCCGCGGGAATGTCCGGGATCACTATCAGCTTCCCGATGGTCTGCCGTTGGAGCCTAATACAGAGGCTGCTTTGACACTCGATAAGGAAGAAGCATCTTCTGACGCAAACGTCTACGTAAGCATGGATCAGGCCACTATTTATCTGCTTTCAGTCCCTTTGCAGTAAATTATCTGGTAATGGAGCAGGGCCTTTGTGGCAGGCCTGAGAATAGAAAGTCAAAAGCGGATAGGCTTATTGATGTTTTCCAGAGTGTATGCTTCTAGTGGTCTTCATAACGTCTTGCAATTTGACCATCCCAGCTCGAACGAAAAAGAAATAATAATACTTGACATACTTACCTAATCGTCCCGAGTTTCATCGTATGCATTTGTACTTTTATGCATGCCATTTACATGATAGCCGCACCTACGAGAAACATGCGTCTGAACCTCTCAACATGAACCTAGGCCGTGAGGCGGCCTGGCCTGGCCCCCCTTCCACCAAAAGAACCCAACAGCTTGAGTGCCGAATGCTTGCCGCTGAATAACCCCCGTGTGACGACACCTCTCCAAGATCCATCCCCCTACCCGAAAAGAAAACACGCAATGGTGATGAACACTGCCGACGAATCATCTCACGGGTAATTTACGCCGTCAGCAAACATAGAGTGAGCCACGACGTCGATATGAAAAAAACGAAACATACCAAGCCTTGGGACCCTCGGCTGGCTCAACCGACTTGCAGTAATAAACAGCAACTAGCAAAACAAGTCTTTTTTACCCGTAGCGGGCAACACAGAAAAATAGCACCAACAGGGCCCCCTTCTCCCCAGCATAAATTACTTCTTGTTTCCTTGCTAGAGATTGAAAAAGAAGCCCTAACCAACGCACCGGAAGAAACAAAATCTTGCATGGCGACCCAACAACCGGAAGCCGGCAAAGGTCCTCTCGTCGAATTAGACGCTGCCAAGGGTAGTGTTGTACCACCACAACTGCCGAAAGGGGGTTCCGAACATAGATGAATGTCTTCTGGGGCCAGAATCTGGTTAAAGCGGATGGCCTCGTCATGCTGTGGTTACACGCGGTAGAGTAAACGTTGTTTGGGTCAGCCAACGGGCGACCATTAGCTTGTATTTACCCGTGCGTTTAAACACAACCCATTCTCGCCGGATGACCCGATTCGTCCCCTCATAGAGAGCACACTGTCGCAAACGGAGATTAAAAATCCGGGGAACGCTTGGCGGCATGCTTCGCTTGGCTATCTTTCTGGTTCTTGGTCCAATCGCGCGTGCTGTATCTGTGTTCCGGCACGCTTGAGTGGGTATGTTCATGTAGATGAAGCTATAACATTGATATACATGTTGCCCTCGTGGACTCGCTGCGGAGGCACTGGCCGTGGTTGAATGCTGGTGATGCGACTTGGATATTGATTGTCGCATTGTCTTCTCGAACCCGCCTCCCGGAGAGAGCCGACGATCCAGCCTGGAGGCAACAATGGCATGCAGCCGGGTCGCAGACAGAGAGGGGACGCGCCACTCTTGGAAGTAGATATCTTCGGCTTGAGCCGACCTTGAATCTTGGCCTAGGGCTCATCTTCTCTTCTCTTGCAGCCGCCATCCAGAACGTACATTGACGTGAACCATGGCCCTCAAAAGTTTCCTTTCCTCCCTTTTGCTGGCCCCCCTGGCCTTGGCCCATCCGGGTCACAAGGAGGCGGTCCACGCCCACCGCGCTCTTCCACTCGAGCGAAGGTCTCTGGATCACTGCAGCAAGGAGTTCAACAGCGCCGAGTTTGTCCAGCGAACTGTCGAGATCAATGGTGCCGAGATCGCCAGGTTGAGGCGTGCCTTGGGCTATGAGGTTGAGGAGAAGCCCAAGATCACTCCCCGCGACTACCTCTCTGTTTCTAGAATCGACCACAAGAGCAACAAGACGGTGACACAGGGCATGGATCTGTCCACCCTCTTCTCCAACTATGGTGCCTGCATGCTCATGCCTGTCGTCGATGAGGGACCGTTGTGTAAGTTATTGGACTGCTGGGTAAAATGGATGCCTGGCTACAGATATTGACTGGTTGATAGATGTCAAAGGCGAGGAGATTCGCAAGAACATCACCAACGGCGAGAGGGGTATCAAGATGACACTTGCCATCCAAGTCGTGGACTACCGGACCTGCCAGGTCGTTCCCGATGCCTATGTCGATATCTGGAGCTCCAACGCTACCGTAAGTAGCCGGAAATCGGTGTGGCGATCTGGTGATTTGGACTGACATGTGTAGGGTATCTATGTTGGTGTCCAAGGCTACCCAGGCATGGGCGACCCCAAGGATGCCTCTATCCTCAAGGGGACAACTCTGCGCGGCGTGCAGCCTACCGATAGTCACGGCGTGGCCTCCTTCGACACCATGTTCCCAGGTCACTATGATGGTCGTGCAACCCATATCCACGGTAAGCAGTTTCGACCAAAGGGAATAAAGCGGGCAAGAAACTGACTTGTGATGCAGCCATCGTCTGGCTTGGAGCTACCAAGCATGCCAACAACACCCTCACCGGTGGTCGCGCTGCCCACATCGGTCAAATCTACTTCGACCAAGGCCTCATCACCGCCGCTGAGAGGAACGTGCCCTACAACACTAATCGCATGCCGATCCAGCAGAACACGCGCGACTTCCTGTTCCAGGCCGGTGCCAACGGTGATGACCCGATCGTTCGCTACTCCTTCATTGGAAAGGATGTCTCCGAGGGTCTCTTTGCCTGGATCCGCTTCGGTATCAACCAGCAGACCAGCCGCCCGCTCAACCCTGCGGCCTATTGGACTGCCAATGGCGGTGTCATGAACCCCACTGGCCCCATCTCCAAGCTTCCTGGCAGTGGCGGGGGCGGCGGTGGCTGGCCCGGTTTCGGTGGTGGTTGGGCAAAGCGCTTCGCTGAGAAGCTGGGGCGGAAGGCTGAAACCGAGGCTGAGCTCCAAGAGGATGCCCAGTAAACTGGTGATCGTCAATGTGCAACAAGTACGGGATGGCAACGATACAGCGCGGGGTTGTTGCTATGGAGTCGTTTTTGCTCTAGTAAGGTCAGAAACAGTACATAAGAAGAGAATTCGACGACATACTCTCAAGGCTCATGAACTCCAATGTTGCCGAAGTGTGAATGCTGCCAAAGTGATGCATGTTTGTCCTCCAGTGGGCAGACGAGCCGTTGAAGGTTGAGGCAGTGGGGACCCTCCAGTTGGTTAAAGCAGCTGTGGACATGATGACGTGCGATTTGCCTTCGTGACCAACTAAGCAGCCATTCGAAGCTTTCTATTGAAGCAGTGTCTGGAGAAAGTGCAGGTGAGATGCAATTGAGTGCCCTGTGATGCAGAGATGATGAGTCCTACATATATACATTGGCCTGTACCTTTCACCAAGCAATTTGCTACGACAGGTGATCACATCTGTAAATCTTCCGTAGTATAGTGGTCAGTATGTGAGCTTGTCACCCAACAACGCTCGAGACCCGGGTTCAATTCCCGGCGGGAGAGTCCACATTTACCTTTTGTCTGTTTTCCCTTGTCATATTTGCCTGTCAGACAGAAATGGAAGGAAGCCATGGGTCTTTTAGCGGTCTTCCCCTAATCCGAGCCGGCTCGGACAAAGTCTTGCTGCATAGGCGATCTTCTCGGGGGTGTGTGGAAACCGGAAAGTCCGAGGTCAGTTGCCCCGCTCCAGCCGAGGCTGTGGGTCTTGATCGGCAGAGACCCGGCCCGTCCACGGGAGGGCGGGGCACACAACACCGTTGCACAGCAGCATCCATGATCTTCTTCTTTTTTTCCACCTTCCACCGCCCGATAAGGATGATACTCGATCTGAGTCTCTTGGCAAGGCTATGTCTGCTAGCGCCTGCGCCAAACATTATCCTTTTCTGGAAGTGATCTGTCCACTACTGAGATGTTGAACCTAACGATACCGTGACTGGTGTCGCTTTTCTACCGCTAGACATCCCTACCATCTCAACAAATGCGGAGATGACATGGCTCAAGTCACCGCATGGCTATGTGAGGCATACGATCATAGTGAATCATTCTGCATCTAGCGGTCTACAGAACGGACTGCATTACTTCATTTTGGCAGCAGGTGCGCATCCTCAAATCGGGCTAAAGACTATCCGATCAGCGAATTTGGGGCCCACCTTCTGCCTTGTGATGGGTGCTTGCACATGCACTGCCTCCATACAATCCATCTTGATGCGTGCGGCTGAAGATGTTTTTATAGTCTTGATCTTGCTATTCCATCAAGATTGGGATGATTTGCTTCTGCCCTTGTATACTTCTCTTACCTGACCTAACCAGTTTACGTGATATTGTTGTTCAACAGCTCTACTGATACCTCTCTCTCTCTTACCATAATGCTAGCATACGCTTACAACCCCCCAACAACCTTCTACTCCACCCCCAGCTTCCTAGTCCCCCCCGATTATCCACCAGCACCGTGGCCTCTTGAAACTCGATCAATATTGACAGACACAGTTCAACCTGGGACACTCGGGTCTTTGGAGCTGCTGAAATTGACACCTGTCGTGATGGACTTTGTGCAGGGATTGGCACAGGATATGGTATTGGTTGCTCGGTAATGAGCAACATCTTTGAGACATTGCTTTGTTTTGGCAATTGATATGTCGAGGGAAACACTTGGAGGAGTGGTTGCTGGTCAACAGCGGGTAGAGGAGACATAGTGGATCAAAGGACCAGGGCTTGGCTATCCGGGCGCTCAGGGGCTTAGGGGTCAAAGTCAACAAAGGAGGGAGCTACGATAACCCCAAGTGACGTCAACATCAGCCAACCTCGATGGGATGTTGAAAGGTGGAATTTCAGACATGCTGGGGAGTGGGAAGAGAGCTTATGAACGGGAATCGGTCACGCTTCAAAAGCAGCATACCTTAGAGATCGATTCGTCTTTGACCCGAAACCGAGTCATACATAATTTGGGGTTTTTCTTTGGCGTTAGAGTGGGAGGTTTTTGCAGAGTGTACAGATGGCTGCATTCTAGGGAGCAAGGAATATGAGGGTATTTGGACTCATGGGAATCACGGCTCATTTATATTGTCATTGTCTTGGACGACCTTTGTGAGATATGGTTTCTTCTTCAATATTGATATAAATCATCACTGAGGGTTCTTTAGCCTACGAGGTCTGTTTGGACACTATGAGACATGCGTGCCTTGAGATCCTTTCATGCCATGCGCTTTTGCGATCAACGCAACGTGGAAGAAGGAGCGGGACATCCACCCACGCTTTACCCATAGCGGTAGGTCTTTGAGGGAATCGAGCAAGAAATGGCTTTGAATTTCCAGTGGGGAGGCCCGAGAAAGACCACATGAAAAATCCACTAACTAGCGCAGTCTTCAACATGAAGCTGCCAATTGAACTCTAAAGTACGCCCCAGTTGGCGAGCTCCAACTTGCCAGCCAGCAATGACTCGCACTAACGCTATTGTTTCAAGATAAACGTTTGGCGCATCGAGATCTGGTGAGCCATTTCTTCCCTGGTGGCATATCTGTAACCGAGAGAAGGACAACCACGCCTTGCCGCCATTCCAGGGATATAACAGTTGACGCTCTGACACGTCCAGGCCCACAGCTACCCAGATCAACAAAATTGAATCTCATAAAATAATTAAAAAAAACACAAAAACCATGTGCATAAAGATACTCATCCTGACAGTTTGCATCTGTCCACACCGAGATGACCTCTCCCTCTGTTCCCACGCCGTTAACCTCCGCCTCTCACCCTTTGAGATCTTCGAGGAGCCTCTCACTGCCCAAGGTTGGACGACTCGACTGCCGACCGTGCTTCAGGGCCACGTTGACTGGAAATTCTCTGAGGGTCAGACGCAATGGGAGCATTGTCCTGCCTACAAAACTCGAAACAGGCACCCTTCTGACCACGGAGGCAACGGCAGCAAGATTGTCGCGGGAAAAGAGAATTCCTGTCCCGAGACTCAGGAGCTTGCCGGGAGATTGGAAGGTCAGTGGACAAGAGTAGTGCGGAGGCTGTGCGACAAGTGTGAGGATGGGCATGGGCTGGGAACGCGTGGCCTTTCACTCCAGCAACAGCAACGACCGCAGCATCGTGAGATGTCGTATGTGGTGCCGGGGAAACAACCAGTCGCGGTCCTGAACGGTGGAGGTATCAGAAGAGCTGCCAGCGGAAGGAGAGTGAGCATGATTCCTACTGTCGGTGGTCGTGAAAGGCTGTCGGTTGCGAGCAAGACAATTGGTGTGAGAAGCGATGAATCCTGGATTCGGGGAGGTTTGAGGAGTGGTATTCCGGTTCAACAAAAGGCCAACCATACTGATGGTATTCGTGTTTCCACCAATATCGGGTCAAGTAATGGTGGGCGGTCGGGGTTGACGCGAAGTGTCGTGGGAAATCAAAAGAAGAGTCCAGTTTGGCAGAGGAGGGAATGGCGGTAAAGGTGTGTGCTGTGTCCGATTACCTAGGGGTGGATTGAGGGAGGACAGCGAAAAATAAATGAAAAATAAACAATGCCATGATCGACTTCTCCTCGACTGCAAAAAAAGAAAATTGATGAACAGCCTGTGGTCCCGGGCTGAACCAGGTACTCAGCGATGCCGGTCTATAGCACCAGTTGAGACTCATCTGGGCTTTAGGACCTGGCACCGGTCGTCGATCGGAAATCGTGAATTTTCAATAGGGACTGATGGTGGGATCCGTCCGAAGTGGTACCTTAAACCCTCTTTCTGCCGTGTGTCGTGATCGTCACGCTGACACGAGAGAAGAAAAGGACACTTCTAGCCGTCGGCCCCCAGACTGGAATCCACCGCCTAGTGCTTTCGAGGGGAAAAGCAGTCACCCGACTATGCCAGGAACTACGGGTTTTTTGACATCGCTTGGTGCCGCTGTACTACCCACAAACTGTTCTGTTGAAAACAATGGACAACAACGACCCTAATAACCGGTAACTCTTAGGGTGCCGGCTGGCAGCCTTAACATCAGACGACGACAGGACGGTCGCCAACCGGCGGCCTATCCCTCTTCTCCTGCCGTCAATATCATTTATCATCGCCCTCATTTAACACTCTGGGTGGGCCACCTCGTAGCCTGAGCTCTCCCAACTCATGTGCGGCTCTGTTTCCCCTTGGCGACACACCACAACGACATGACGCACCGGTTGCTCCAACCTTGTTCTGCCCTCAAGGTCCTGTTCCAGACCTCCTACTCCATTCGTTATTTTCACTCTTCGTAATCAACTTGACATCTTTACTTGTGAGTAACAGCCACAAATTCCAACAATTAACGCCTTCAACAAACTCCCGACATAGTCACTCTTCACGCCTAAATTCGGCCTCAAAGGTTGCAAAGCAAGTGTATATCATTTACTTCATCAGCATCATCCTATGTACAAGCATGTCCTCGTCTCATTTCATCTCATCTCTATCGTGGTCCTCTCTTTACTCCTCCCCCTCTCTCCAGTCTAGTTATATATATACCTCCCACATCATCTACCTAGCTATCCCCTCTCTCCTGATCCTCTCACTCAAATCCAACCGCTTAGGAAGCGTTCTGGCGGTACTGGGTCCAGAAGCTGTTGATTCTGGTCTGCTGGCCGGGGGTGAACTCCTCGTAGCAAGAGTCGATCGAGTAGTCCATGTAATTGTGGATGGGGTCGACACCAGCCTGGCTGGGGCAGCTGTCACGGCCAACGGGGCAGCCGGAGGAGGCAGAGGCCTGGGCGGGGGTATCGGCGACGGAGTCACCGGTGCCAGTGCAGCCGCCCTGGAAGGTGTGGTAGAGACCGAACCAGTGGCCAACCTCATGGGTGGCGGTATGGCCGAGGTTATAGTTGGTGGAGCTGCCGCCGGGAGCGGTGCTGTAGAGGATGGTGCAGCCATCACGGATGTAGGCGGTGGAGCCCACGGAGGCGGTGGTGGGGAAGTAGCAGTATCCCAAGTTGCCGCCCATCTTCTGGAGGAAGTACAAGTTGAGGTCCTTATAAGTGCCCTTGCGGAGCGCGCGCTTCATGGTCATCTCGTAACCCTTGGAGTCATCAGCCCAGTTGGCGTTGACGGTCTTGTCAGTGCCGGCGAGGGTGAAAGTGATACCGTAGGGGGCGAAAGCGCTGTTGAGAACGTTGAACTGGTTGGTGATCATGGTATCCTATTATCTTGGTTAGTAACTTACGCTTTTGTTTTAGGGCGATGAAAAGACGAGAACACACAGTGAGGTAACCACCGCTGAGAGCAGTAGAGGCAGCCACGACATGGATGTAGACCTTGACGGAGATAGCCTGGGCCGTGACATCGCGGGCAGTGAGGTTACCGGAGCGGTAGGAGTCAGCGAGGGCCTGAGCTTCCTGGACAGCGAACTGCTGAGAGACCTGGAGGAGCTCCTCAGAGGGTTCGGGGGCACCGCAGCCGAAACCGCGGGAAGGTTGAGGGGCCGCAAAGGCAGTCTGGGCCAGGCCGGCCGCGGCGACAGCGAGAGAGAAACGCATCTTGAAGTTGGTACGAGGGAGGACCGAGAGGAACAGGCAGATCAGAGTATGAGTTGAAGAGCTGAGTGCTGATGCTGCTGATGATCTTCAAGTCGTTGGAAGGGGGCATAGTCTCGTCCTTATATGCTACCCGGCCCTTACTCAGGCCGTGAACCGGACGAGCGTTGTTCGGCCTCGGAGTCGAGCGCTGGATGGATGATGGAGGTAGCTAGCTCCAGTATCGGCCCATGTCAACAATGGGAAGGTGGCCTGGCCGAGGTCGAAAAGGGGACCCCCAGCTGGAGGTGAGATACCTGGTAAGTGGTCACGCCTTGATCTGGATAAATGCAACGCTGATTGGCAACGAGGCGAGTTGCAAGACGACTTCCTTCCTGATCGGATTCTAGCCCACTTACTAGAGAACAGAAGTACACAAGAAGGGCTTCGCCTGATAGGTCCCGGCTGGGCTTGTGGGTGTGGGCGTGGTCCATGGGTGTGCGTGGTAGCTCCAGGAGCACCCTTTTAAATCAGCTTCGCCTCTCCCGCCGGAACGTGAGTTGTGGCTGGCCACCCACATCCTGCTTCCTGCTGGAATGAGTTCTCGCCAGCTTCCCCCTTGAGTGCAAGTCATTCGTTGTCTTGGATTGATCTGTCATTTGCCGCACTTCGCCCCTTGGGTCCTGGAGGGAAATGGAAAGGGGCGTGATAAGCGGGTAGGCCGTCCAATCCAAAGGCCGTGCTGGGGAGTTGGGCATCCTCCACAGGCCCCCAATGCATGACATATGCGGTCAATACCGAGATTGTCCAACTGGACCGGTAGTTGGGGAACGGTGCCAAGCGGGCGAACCAGGTCAACGGCGGGATGTGGGAAGAAGAAAGGAGCATGGAGAGATCGGAACGGCACTTGGCTGGGACGCCGGGGTCTGTCTTGGCGGACTTGGCTGCGACCTCCCTGATCGGGAAGCTGCCGATACGAATGGGACGAAAAGGAGCGAAGCTTGTGAATGTTGGAGATAACGCCCGAGTAGAGAGCAGCGCGCTAGGCTCTGACCAGGCAGGAGTTTACGTGCGTGCGGGGCGTGTTTCGTGATCCTTGGCTCTCCTCGTGCTCTTCTCCTGGCGGCCGTTGTCAAAAACGGACATGCCCACTGAAGATCTTCAGTGGGGGGAGAGCCAGTCGAATGGCATTGGTGCCCGGCCTTCCATGTTGAGAACCCCAGGCCGGAGCTTCTGCTCAAGCCATCACACATTTCATGGCCAACTTGAGCGATTTTCGACGCTTGTGATTTGGATATGCATGTCGCACTTCGCGCTGATGGCTTCCCGGGGTTCAGATGCACTATCGTTGCCAAGGCGCTTCGAGTGGGATGCAGCACACTTGCGACTTGTCAGTCACCCACACTGACTGCACAGAACTTTTCTGGAATGAAATCTCGCTTTATCACCTCCTAAATAATGGCCATATCTAAGGCCCATCAGGCTATTGAGAAATACCATCTGATAATAGGTGCTCCTGAGCTGAATCTGGTGGCAAAGTTCCCCTGCTGGGCCAGGGGTTTAGGGCCAACGACCGCCCGCCTACCTAGTCTCCAGTCTGCGGGCCGCATCCTTCGCCTTGAATAAAATAAGCACTATATCTCCGTCCATCTCGGTGCTAGTCTCAACGGCAATGCGGGGGTTATGGGTGGACCGCCCGGCGTTGTCCAGGTAGGTGTTGACAATAGGGATCTGCTTGATATCAACAGCGCGGAACAGATATGGCAAATGCGACCTTCTACATTCTGGATGTTCTTCTACTGTTGCTATTGATAGCACGATGATGAGCCGTGGGGCTTGACTGTGAACGGGTGATCTCCGTCATTCAACACAAAATTGATTGCTCTGCATAGATTTACGCAGGGTCTTCTATTTTCTTCTACAGCTTCCCAGAAACCTGGGATTTGATCTGGACCTTTGCCCAATTATACGTTGATTCGCCACCGGGATGTGTTTCGGCTACTCAGACATTCCAGCCCCGATAATCTGGAATCATACCAAGAAATGTATACAACAGGTGAGATACAGAAGATTAAACAGACAAATTGAGCCAGGTTGTCGGATTTAATGACGATTTAGAATCACGAGACATAGCAGGAGCCGAATTTAGGGCACAGTTCTGGGCGAGATGCCGCTTGAACCATGCGAGTATTGGACGGCTCTATCTTGACTGCACGCCACATTCGAAATAACACAATCCAGAACCATCCCGACATCCAGCTGTGGGCTACTTGAAGCCTCCTTTCGATAGTTGTAAGTAAAGCGTATCCAAAATGGCAGGCGACCATGTAATTGCCTATTTCCCCTTGGTCTAATGACCCAGGATGACTAAAATGGGCAATTTTTAAAGATAGGACGAGACTTGTGGCATTGTCAAGATCTCTAGTAACCTCTTTGATTTCTTTAGATAAGCCAATATTATTGAAGGGCAACAGGTACATGAATTTCCGCGATTGAAAATTGGTGGGGGGCGTGAGCTGTACCACATCTCAACCAGCCTATTGGCGTAGGCTCTCTCGGAAGCGACGTGGAGGGTGGAAGTGTCCTTTGGTGTAGTGGGCCGGGTCCGTGATCAATTTCCGCCGCGCAATGTATAACACCAATGACAAACCTTCAGATGGCCTGCCTTCTATTTCCGCCCATTCTCCCAGCAAGCCACAGTTGCGCGGGGGCGGCCGCGCTTGTGGAGGCATAGTGCAGGGCTTGGCAGGGGCGGTTTCTGCCTCCACGCTCTGCATTGGTACTCTCTCGTATGGCTGTGGCACGACCGTGTTGTCACTCCTGCAACTCAGCCCTAGACCCTAAACAGTCCAGTCAGCTGTCCGAGAGGACTGTCAAGTACTGAAGAATAGGTACCCCCTTATCTCGGAGCTCATCTATCTAGAATTAGCATTGGAGCTTGTCATCATTGAAGACCCATCAGCTACGTTCATAAGTAGGTGGGTGCCAATAGACTACCTCCATAAAGTCACTGTGGACTAGCTTCAAGATGCATGAGCATCAAAATAGAAGGTAGTCTAGGCCGTGTGATGAAGTTCTTATCGTTCAGCCTAGTCAAGTATTGTCTCCTCAGTGGCAGAGAGTAAACCACGCCTGCGAACATGGCAGCCGAATGAATACTCATTCCGTTCATACCAAGCTCGCGGGATAATGATCTCAAGAAAACAGGTGTCTTAGTTCACTGGCGTCTTATTTGAGACCAGTCATTCACGAAATGCTAAAACCCAACCTCAGAGTATTGTTGACTGTCTTCCACACACACCAACATGCTTATCATTTGCCAAATCACCTCTGCAGCGAAAAATTGTTGATTTCCAAGTCCCAGCGGTGAATTACCAATTTATTGGTAGTTTTCCAGCAAATGAATTGAATATCACAACTTATGCGGGCTACAACCGCTCTTGAGCCCCTGAACCCCTGAAAGCGCCCCACTCAACTCAACATCAGCCTGTGTGTTGACAACACCAAAACAACGCGCTCAAACTTTCTCCTGTTCGACAATGTGACTTTGTTTGTCCGAATCGTGGTGCATGACAGTCTTTGTGATCGCAGCTTCTGCTCTCCGGGCAAATTCCTCTTTGTCTTCGAATACTGTGCCAAATTATCAGAGATTCACGAAGCAATCGCAGAGAAGCCGGGGGACTTACGGAAAGCAAGCTCCTCTAAAGACCTGCCAGAAGTCTCGGGCCAGAGAAACCAGATTATCACCGCCTCGGCAAAGATCCAGCAGCAGTACACCAGCAGATATTTCCAGCCAATAGCTTGGGTGCCTTTGTTGGGTTAGTCTCCATAATGTCCAACCAAGGTAGTCAAATTAGGGACTTGCCAATCGGGTTGACGTTGGTTCCGAAGAACTGTGCCGCCTTGCCCCAAAACTGGAAGATGGAGATACCCCGAGCTCGGTTAGCGTAGGGAAAAATCTCGATCAAGTATGCTATACCTCGTTAGCACCTCCACCTGTTCAGATTGGTCCAACCCTAGAATAGAAAGGATGGCCTACTGTAAGTCAAAGCATTGAAACAAAGATTGTATGCCGGACTGTAAGCATAAATCCAAAACAAACTCAACTTGGCCGCCACGTCGGATTTGGTGTCAATGAAGATCGCCGTGCACGCCGTCCAGGCGACATAGACTGCCAAGATCGAAATGATACCAGTCAAGTACATCGTCCGTCGTCTGAACCTCATCACCACCAGTGC
Organism: Triangularia setosa; assembly: GCA_033296915.1. Classification (NCBI taxonomy): domain Eukaryota; kingdom Fungi; phylum Ascomycota; class Sordariomycetes; order Sordariales; family Podosporaceae; genus Triangularia; species Triangularia setosa. The sequence goes on along the minus strand of MU866191.1, from coordinate 65,824 downwards.
CGCACTTACACCGCAGACAAGAGACCAACACTGATTTCCCAAATTGTACTTGGCCTGGAAGCTTGGATCAGTGTACCCAATCAATTTCAGTACATCACCCAGGAAGTACGAGATGACCACATTTCCTGACAGCTGAGTAAAAAGACCCAGCAGCGACCCGATGATCACCCTGCGACGCATGCCGGGAGTAGCGACAAGATCCATCCACGACCGTTTCGAGTGTTCAAGTTCGATCTCCAATGTCGTTCGAATCTCCATAATTTCAGCCTTGACAAACTCTGAGTCGGGATTGCCCTCAGCATGATACTTGATCAGCACCGCCTCTGCTTCCTCGAACCTGTCTTTGGACATCAGGTAACGGGGGGACTCTGGCAAGAAGAAAACGAATGCCACTTGAAGCAAAGAAGGAGCCATCTGCAACAGACTCGGAATCCGCCACGACCAGTCGTTGTTGATTTGTTGCGTCCCGAACGTACATCCCGCGGCAACAATAGCTCCAATGAAGTAGCAAGCATTGAACAAGGATGTCAAGATGGGACGCTCTTTTGGATATCCCAGTTCTCCGATGAGACAGGAGCCAGCAACGATAGCGTAAGGGAGACCGAATCCGATAATGCCTCGAGCAATGATGTACATGGGCCCTATTCTACAGTCAGTCTCAACAGCGAAAATGGATGACACGAGGCTGACCTCACCATTGAAAGCAAACCCCTGAATAATCGTCCCGATAATCATCACTACGCTCCCAAACATAATACACCACCTTCGTCCAAACGTATCATTCACAATCGGGATAAATGGAAGACCTATCACTGATCCCAGAGGAAGAGCCGAAGCGAGGATGCCATTGTATGCACCAGTGGGGTTGCCAAAGTCTGCTTTCTATCAGCAACCTTGATGACAGCCAGCGGACCTGAGATGGAGGAAATAAACATACAGGTCTTCCAGGCGGGCAGGAGCTGGGCCGAGTTGATAATTTGCGAGTCGAACCCGGAAGTCATCTCGATGCCGATGACGCAGGGAAACAGCAACAAATACATCGTTCGAAGGTTAGGCTTCTTGTACCATGGAATGGGATCATCTATCGCCATGCGATGGATGAGGTTGTGGTCACTTCCATTGCTAGCGCCGACCATTGTACTGGCCTGGGCTTGTTGTGGAGGTCCGTGTGGTGTTGGGGGCCAGGTGAGGACGGTGAGGTTTCGATTGGTTCCAGAGGCAGCCAGGAACCAGATGGTCTTGTGGCAGTGCATACAAATCGCTGAGCTGGGTGGATGGGGCAAAGGCAGCTAGGTATATGGCGCTTCAGCTGTCGGGAAAGATAATCTTTATCGCTCCCACGGGTGCCTTCTTCCGAACTTCTCCGTGTATTCTTCATCTTGCCATCAATGTCCACGCCATCGGACACTCCCAACGCGTTGCGGTTCATATTTCCATAGTGATCCTTCGGAAATCTATCTCCACTTCATATTAACCCCCAGCGGTGTCGGGCCGACAAGGCTTACTCATTTACACTGTCAGCCGGTGGTGATAACCCAAAACCTTTCACTGTCCACTCCAGCCCGGACCTGATAGCCGCTGAGAACGCCTTGATCACCAACTGTTGTTTAACACCGGGTAAATCCTTGGCTCAAATTCTATGTCTGCCTCGATTGCCCACAAGTAGAATACAACAAGCACGAAAAGCGGGATCGATGCTACTAGACCTGCAGGTAGGAGAAGTGGCACCACTTTAGCCGAGATCGACCACACCACGCAGAGCCACGCAGAACCACGCATTCTAGGTGCTGCAACTGCCGTTGCAAAGGGGAATTCCGTGATTAAAATCTCTGGGCGGATGTCAGTGGCGCCGAGGACAAGATTTCCGGCAGTGGGCGAATAGTGCCCAGCCGGGAGCAGCCGAGTTGTGGACTTGGCTTGATGCCTCATTAACGACATGTCTTGGCTGTGTACCTATGTAAGTTATGATATCTGGCCTGCCCACCTGCCTACTTAGCGTGTCGCCTGTCTGCTTGTCGAAATCGCGAAGAGAAAGAAGAGCAGAATACCCTAAATGTCGCTGTTAGCCGCGCCATTCATGACAAGGGGCTAAAGTGCCCAAAAATAGGATTGATGGCCTGTTGAAAGTCAAAAGACACTCTCTCCGACATTCCAATCATACGATTGCAGACGTCGATCAGCTTCAGAGGGATTTCCTACCGCTGTGGGGCCGGCGGGTATGCCAGGATGCCTTAACTGGTGAGCTTGAAATCAGCCGTTCAACCAACGCAATCTAGGTACGTGACATGGGCAGGCAGATTTCATTTGGCGTAATAATTAGTTTAGTTCGCTCGGTCAATCATGCAAGCCAATGATCTATGGGGGGACTCTCTGAAGGCCCAGAGCTCACCTGTCCGCCCAGATAGGTACTCACAAGTGATGGAGAGGAAGGCAACTTGAAGCGAGCCCCACAAGGGCTTTGGTTAGTAGGTGTATTTCCTCGGTGATTACGGTCGACAACATGGGAAGCATTGGTGGCTCACGGTGTACTGTGTAGATAGGAGAGATGATTTGTGTGTCACCGTATCTTTCTTCACGCTGTCGGCACTTTATTTTCGACTGATGAGGTATTCACAATACACTTATCTGGGTTTTTGTAGGATGCCCACCATGATTCGCATTTTGATAGATGCGCGAGGGGTGCGGTAGGTATGTATGAATCCATTTTGACAATGATATCTGATAGATTATATGCTACATTCCAAGAAATGCTCAACCCATTGATTCGAAAACCTATAATTCTTTTTTGGGGGAAACCGCATCTAAAACTCAACATTCGAGAGGTTCTGGGTCACTAGGTGATTAGCAGCATGTAAGATCTTATCTTGCAGAGTGCCGACTTACCCTACGTCACTTCTCATCTAACATCTCCCACACTCATACCACTCACAAACGCCTTCACAGATGTTGGAACACAGACAGCGTCCATTGGTGCAGAATCCCGTTCCTCCACCACATATCCCTCGGGTAGTTGGCCCAAAGTTGGAAATCATGTCACCATTTGACAGGATAGGTGGCGCAGGTATGGCGAGCCCCAGTGGGACTATGATAAACAGCGTAAATCTGATCAAAATGTTCATGTTGTCTCTTTATCTTGGAAGGTTTTGTGCTTTTGTTGTTGAGTTCCGGTCCGATGTTGAGTGAGCTGGTTAGTACCATCTCGGTATCAAGATCTCAAGGAAAACTCCACCTTCAGAGATGGAGCTATATAGACTTCGATGATGGCAAATCTTTCCATGAGTGTCATGCAGTAAACATGCTGTGCTACACAACATGGGCATTATCCCGCCTGATGACCATTCCAGCTCCGCATTCATCCATAGGAACTGTGGAGTGACGAGATGAAATCGGTGATGTCAATGTCGGCAGTTGGAAGAAGAGGTTATGAGACCTCTGATAAAGCCTTGATATGTATCTGAATATGATTTTTGGTATATCTAACTGGATCTATTTTGTCCTGGCCCGCCTCTCTGGCAGAGAATCTGAATATTTATCTTCGATTAATCGGCAATCAAAAGTCATCAGAGTCTGACGCCTCTTGTGTTATTGCGGCCGGTCCAGGTGTCTCAGGATCTGGATACCAGCCAAGAAGCAGTGGTCTGGAATCTCGTGGCAAATGCAGATCTGGAAGTCAATTTAGCCACGTTGCCCCTGAACAATGTTTAAACGGAGTAAAATACTTACCTGTCTCTGCCGTGCCGCTTGGTCCAGCCTCTTCGGCTGTATTTGCTTGTGTCTGGTCTGCTGCGCCAGTTTGCTCGCCGGAGGACGATCCGTTATTTGCGTCACGGTCGGTTTCTATAGGCCAGGATGAGCTCCGTGGGGTCCTCGCGGGTTGCGATTTTATTCTTGTCTGCTCCAGTCCATATCTCTCCATTCCCAGCTCTTCCATCCGGCGGTGTAGACCCTGTTTTCTTCTTGTATCGCCTTCCTCCTCTGCCCGCTGCATGTCATTTTCTATTCCCTCAACTTCACGCTTTATCGCCACTAGCCTTTGCTCAGCTGCCTTGGCATCTTGTGGCCCTGCAATCTTGTTGTTGCCAGTTGACGTCGGTTTGTTTCGTCCTTGGGAGGCGGCAGGTTTGGCTTGCATGGCCTCACGGTTTCGACCTTTCGTTCCATCTTTGGCTAGCGATGGGCCACCAAACTGGACACGGCGTCGCTCATTTTTGTCAAACCCTTCTTTCCTGTCGTTTCCTATTTCTGCATCTTTCCGTGCTCTTACCTCTATCTCCCGCCGCTCTTTTCCTAACCCATGGCTCTCTCGTCTCACACGATGGTTATCGCTCTCTCCCGAACGGCGGTTGATTTCTGTCATATCGTACACGTTCGAAATACTCCTACTTCGGTCTATCGAATGTTCGTATGGATTGTAGGTTTGACGGCGATAATCTCCGGGTTCATGCGATTCGTCCCTCTGCCTGTTTCTCGTCGGGCGTGCTCGGCTCTCATATCCATGCGGCTCATCCTGCATTGGATCATCCCTGGCAGCCTCTACAGCCAGAGACATATACAAGTTCTTTTCCTCGACAGTCGGTGCTAGGGCTCGCAAGATCATGCACTGCGCTTCCCGCAGCCCACCCAGAATCTCTCCATCAGAAAGGATCGCAAGACGCAGTTTCTTTCGAGAAGCGTCGGTGTGGGCCAGCATGTACTCGAAAAGGTGCATCTCTCGTAAGTCACGAATCTTCCCCGCCGCTGACCATAGCTCTGCCAAATTGTCTATAACCGTCTCGACCGGCTCTGCCCCAAGATATAGAAGTTGCTGAAGACATGCTGCTTGAATATCCAAGTCCCCGAGTTCTTCAGCCGCTTGAAGAATTGTCCGAATTGTCATAGCATCAGAACTACTAGACTCTGGCGACTTCGGTTCCCACCGAGGGGACTCGTCATGAGCGGGTGAATAAACAGGAAGAGTATTGCCAGGAAACACGGTGTCAGTGGTGAACATCCGGCCGTACCTCGAACCCTGGAAGATCAGCTGCTCCTCGAATTGTTGACTGGTAGAGCTTTTGGCTAGGACCCGGGCCGCTGACCACCGTAAGTATGGTCGAGACATGACACAATCCAGACTTCCAGTGGACAGCTTCGCGGAGCGCGCCTCCCCAATTTCCCTGATCCGCCCAATCGTCTCTTCATCTACTAGTAGCTCACTTCGTTGTATTATTATTGTGGCGAGAATATCCAGCAAGGCAAGCAACGTGGAGTTGTCTTGTACCCAATTCTCCTCGGCTCCTGTGTTCTCCCAATCCGAAATCATGGTTAAAACCTTAGATGCTGTTCCTAGTAGGCGCGGGCCAGAGTGCATCCAATAAAGGGCTTTCTGGACGCCGAATGAATAGCAAATTTGCTGGAATATGTCTCTATACTCCCAGATCATGTCCCGGTGCACCAAATGACGATAGAGCTCATACCAATTTCCCAAGCTTGTGAGCTGCTGCTCTGTGTCGTGGTTATAAATGACATGCGTTAGGAGCTGGGCCTCTGTTGAATTGAGCGTCGGCCACTTCAGCCTCAACAGATTTAGGGAAGCACCGAGGGATCTTGGTGGTCCTGTGTAGCCTTGTGCCTTTCGAAAGGTAGTAGTGAGCAGCATATCCCAGCCTAACTGAAGCAAATCTTGTGATGTGGATTTTGATGGCCACTTTGTTTGCGCCAGAGTTCGGAGACGGGAAAATTGGCCGGCTTCAAAGAGGCATTGCCCATACTGGAGCAACACATACCGGTTGCCGAAAGAATGTTCCAGCTGGTCCTCAAACAGCTTAAGAGCCTCATAGAAGTGCCCTAGCCGACGGAACTTCGAGCATTCTTCCAGTAGGTCCTGAAGGTCATCCTGAACAGACAACGACATATGTGTCGTGAAATCTTGCGGGTCCAATGGGTCAACATGATGGATTGCCCACCCGGAAGAAACAAATCGATCAGTGTATGTGTGATGAGCGTTCATCTGGTTGTGCATCCCGATTTTGTATTCCTCTTTCCATTCACGACGATATTCCACATCAGAAGAATCGTCGGAAGAGGATCGACTCCTGCGACGGTAATGACTGGCGGGATAGAAGGCTCTTGGTTTTCCTCCGGCCTCCATAACGTACATGTCGTCTGGGTTCCGAATTGGGGGCCCAAAAGGTGGAGGAGGGGGGCCGGGCCGTACGAGATGAGCAGGCCGTGGAGGTGAGGGGAAACGATGCAGGGGAACGAAATCTCGTGCATCTCTGACCACCTGAACATCCGGACGATGTTGTGAGCCCGGAATTGTTCGAGTGAAGACACCGCGCCCATCCGATTGTGGGTTCAAGTGGCTGTCTGTTCTAAAAGGTGGGATTGGCACGTAATTCGACGATTCTTGACGTTCACGTCCGACGTCATATTCACCAACCCGAGTCTCTGTATGTTGAGGCCGGTGACCCCAGTGATACCGTGGCGAAGGCTCGTGGTGGTCCATGTCGAGCTTGCAGGTATCTTTTATACCAAAGATAGGCAGGCAAAGTAGGTTGGTTGACAAAGACCGTTGCATATACCACTGGCAGCTGCGTTGTTGAGACAACAATGGAGGGATTTGGACCTGGGGTGCAGGACGCTTCAAGAAGGAATGGACATTCGTATCTCAACTTGGGGACTTTCCTTGAACATGGGTCCTGACAACCAATCCAACAGACAGTCAAATCTGTCAAAGCGCCCACCTCCTGGCGAGTGGAACTACCACACCACATAGGAGACCTCAATATTGAGAGCCTTACTGGGGTCGCACAAAAGCGGCACAGCTCGCTCGTTTTGGTGCCAGGGTGTGTGAAGTGCATAGTTTTGGCGCTCACGTCAAGCGCATAGCCTCTGAGGCTGGCGGCAAGCTCGTGCAACTCTTTCTCGCAAGCGGGGTCGTCCTGGCCGATTAGCAGCGGACAAGATTCCTCCCAATCAACCGTTCTTCGACCCATCTCGTCACTTACTTTCATTCCCTCACTAAGTGTGTGAATTAATTAAACATTATGAATCAGTCAACGGAGTCGATAGCTCCTTCAGCGGCAACGGTGACTCCCCAAGGGGCAACGCGCCCAGGGCCAATCATTCATGTACGCAAATACGGCAATAACGATTTCGAGATCTTTGACCAAGAACGCGCCCGTGGATCCCATATTTCTGTGGGAACAGCCAGCATTGGGAAAGTGGACATAGACTGCCGGTACCGCTGGAAAAGAGCACAGTGGGGTATCCTGGGCCATGGTACTAGCGAAAGACCTGCTGGCATTGTTTACATGGACATCGCTTTCAAACAACCACCGGGGTATTGGCTGAAGCATGCCACCGTTTTTGTCACTTTGAGCCGGGATACCAGTGTGACTACCCATACTGGCGGTCGACGTTCGCGCAAGACACCCCCGCGCCATCCTCTTGATTCAGATTATGCAGTTCAAATCACAGAGCAGTTTGGACCGAAGTATTTGACTGGGACCAAAACCGTTCAGTCCGAGGTTAACTCAAAATCGGCTATTCCAACGGTCGCCGCTATGGGGTTTGAGTTTGGGGGAATCGGTCACCAGTCGATGACTGCGAAGGACCGCGTTGGGCGATGGGTGTTTAAGGGGACAGTGGCTAGGCCAAAAATGCTTGACGACTATTGTACCCTGGAATGGGAGCTGATCGGGAACGAGTTGGACCCAAGCGAGGCACACAAACCAGAATACAACACGGCGTTTGCTTTTGAGCATAGTGCGCGGCCCATCATCATGCGCGTCGATGTGGAAGGAAAGCTACAAAGTAAGAGCCGCCAACTCAAACACGGGTGGCTCAGTTTCTCTTCAAATCGAACCTCTACTCTCACTCATCTCGACCTCAGCAAAACTGTGGGATTGAACAAAACTCTCGACCAGATTGCCAAGGGGCTTGAGCTGGCAATGCAGATGGAAAATTGTGGAAATCCTCCTGTAGAGGTGTCTGGGCCAACCCCGGCACAGTTTCTTCCATCAAACCCTTCTCCAAGTGACTTCCCTGGACACAATGGCAACTTGCCCAACCAAACTACATGCGCACATCAACAACTGAATGGCTCACATCAGACTCCTCACACCGTGGAGAGTCACAGAGTCAGAGCCAGTCAACACATGCTAGAAGCAAGCACCTGTCAAGCCAGTACCGATCCCCTTTACGAAGCTCTTCAGCGGCACAAAATTCGCAACCGACAACAAGTTCCTGCCCATATCCGGCTAGAGAAAACGACGAGGGCGTCGGGAGAAGGCGACTCGGGGTACGAGACCCAGGCACCAGAAGACACGGAAATCTTGCAAGAAGAACACGGCAACAAGATTCCACTCTCATCTCCTACCAAACCTTCACATGTGCCGCCACAACACGAAGCCCTTGAACAAGCCTTCAAGGAAATCTCACGGATCCCCGCAATCCTCGTCGTGATCAACTTCCTCGTTATCATCTCGCGATGGTTCGCAAAACCTCAGGCTCCACTTCCGGTTATCAATGTTGGCAGTTGGGGCACGGGAGAAAACGAAACTCAAAACAGATCAAATGGGGCGAAGGAATCGGCTGTTAGCTTCAAGAGCGAGGCATCTGGTTATTCGGAAACTTTAGTATGTGAGGACAGGTCACATATCCCCGCTAAGCTGCTGAGCAACATGCCTCATGTCACTAAGGTGGATGAGCACAATGAGAGTCAAAGAAAGATGAGAACCAGGACAACACACGTGGGGGAAAAAAGACAATCGGCTGACGGAAGTTGGTAAGGAATGCCGCTCGTTCGGCAGGGCTCGGCACTAATGAAAGGGTTCAGGTTAAAACTAGAGTCTTTGAGCCACACAAGTTGATGATGGCGAAGTCAAAGGAAGGATACGTCATTATAGCAGACTAGGCACTGATGTTGGATAAGGTAAGAGGATGAAGCGTTATTACCTTACTTGGGTAGTTAGAGCAGGGGAACTTTTATTGATGGCTGCAACTAAGGTGGAGGACCTAACTTCTATTTTCCTAACCCCTGAAGCTGAGAACCTATTCCTTTTTTCCGGCTGAACTCGTGCATGTCGTTACCTGTAAATCACGAACCACACTATGTCTCAGCCTCAGACTTATATGACTTCATGAGTCAGATTGGACATTGCAACCCATCTGCTCGGTGCCAGGATGTGAATCAACAACAGAAACACAACTAGATCATCTGACTAGGTAGGGAAGTTTCACACACTTGCTAGAACTTCGATGATTACGCCACACGCGTTGGAGACGAAATGTAACGCCCAACTGAGATGATCGCCGTTCGAGTATTAGCTACTACTGCCCGGGGTAGTTCACAACACCAACTGAATATTTGCTCAGTCCTTCATATCCAACTCGGATACCCTACCTCCACCTTATATAATGCAAGCGATGGCTGCTACCTGTCGACCACGCGGTCATATTAAAAGTGTAACTGTGAACAGGGGGTTTGTCCACGTTGTCTTGGGCCCTTTACCCTTCTTGGCGTCAAGAACAACCCAAAGCTTGTCCGGTGATGAAGAGCAGACTCTGATTGTTTTGGTTGGAGAGAGGGGGATTCGGATAGATTAAGCTTTTTTGGATGAATATGTCTGGGCTCTGTGCCAAGCCCATTACCGGATGATGGCACCCCGCTCCGGAAGGTTCCTATGACCATTCCTTGGTTCTCTTTCAGGTCTTTTGCCTTTTTTTTTTGGGTAACTATGTGAACCGCAGACCGGGCCGCATGGACGAGCGTGGATACCCATCAAACACAGGCGTGGCAACGCGATGACGATGAAGGGAACCAACCCGGTAATTAAGTACGACTCCAGGAGTAGGAAGCAGAGACAGGGGTTAAAGCAGCAGAAGGAACGAGTGGCATAAGAAAGGGAGAACCTCCCGCACCCTCCTACTTTGTCTCGGATGCTGCCGAGCCTTCCCATTCCTTCCAGTTGTCGTCTTGTGGCACCCAAGGAAACGAAGGACAGAGAGCCAAAGCAACAGACAAGAGGGACACACTCGCGAAAGAAGTTGAAGCAAAATGGGTCACATCATCAACACCGTGGCAAGTGTCGCCGCCTTGACTGCGCTCTTCGTCCCCGAAGTAGCCGCTCAGTCATGCCAGGGCGTTACCAGTCGCTTCCAACCCCGTATGGGTTCCGGGTACCGAGTCAGCTTGCTTGCTACCGGACTCCGCCAGCCCAGACACATCGCCATCGACAGCGCCGGTAACCTCCTCGTTGCCGAGGGTGGTGCCCAGTCGGTGAGACGCTTGGTTCTCCGAGACCAAGGCGATATCGTCTGCGTTCAGTCCAACAGTCAGCTTAGCGGTACCAATGTGAGCCCTGCCCGTCACGTGCAAGCACGCAAAGTAGAGCTGATGATGAATGCAACAGACCAACCATGGTATCGCCCTTTCCGCTGACGGTAGGACTCTCTTCACCTCCAATTTGGCCTCTGTGAACGCCTACACCTATGACCCGGCCACGGGACAAGTCGGCTCTGGACGCCAGATTGTCAACGGCATGTCCAATACGGGCACCCACCCGACGAGAGCCATTGCTACCTCTAAGTGGTCCCCTGACTCCATTCTCGTGGCGCGTGGGTCGCAGAACAACATTGATACGACAACCACTCAAACGTCGTCTGGTCGTTCCATGATCAAGACTTTCTCCATCTCGGCCGGTACCCAGTCGGCCATCAACTACAACACCGGCGGTGAAGTCCTTGGCTGGGGTCTCCGCAATATTGTCGGCTTGACTGAGGACCCTGCCAATGGAGGTATCTGGTCTGTCGAGAATCAGATGGATGACCTCCGTCTCAACGGCCGTGACATCCACAACAACAACCCAGCTGAGCGCCTGAGCTACCACGGCGTCCTCAACGCCACCACCAACCGGTACAAGGGTCTCAACTACGGGTACCCCTCCTGTGTTCCCGCGTGGGACCCCCAGAACGTCGGTATCAACGGCCTGGTTGTCGGCTCTCTCTTCAAGCCTGACTCTGTTCCCAATGCTAACGACTGCGCCAACCGCATGACCGGTCGTCTCCACTTCCACGCTCACACGGCTCCCCTGGACATCAAGTTCACTGCCAACGGTACTTCTGCGTACATTGCCTTCCACGGTAGCTGGAACCGCAACCCGGCTGATGGGTACCGTGTCATGAGGGTCGACTTCAGGAACGGCGATCCAGTCGCCGACGTCAGCTCCACGACGGCGCAGATTCCGGTTATGGAGAACAGCAATGCTGGCGCCTGCCCCAACAACTGCTTCCGCCCGGTCGGTTTGGCATTCGATGCCAAGGGCCGGCTGTACGTGTCCAGCGACACCACTGGCGAAATCTATGTCATTTATGGCGCTTGAAACAGGTTGGGTCCGAGAGAGGGATGAGGCATGGACGCTGATCTATCGTTTTGTGTATCTATTTGAATCAGATGGAGTTATACAAGAACATGGTTGCTGTCATCAGGCGAGGATATTCTCAGGTTGTGTTGCCCACCTGTTGTTGCATTGACCCAGCAGAACTATCCAATTGAACGCCCCATGGAATGCGGAAAACCACAGAAGAGAAGACGTCAAAAGGCTGGGCGCAGCATGCCAAATAAAGCCAAGCAAACTGAGGTTTGCCCTAGAATTCGGCCGGACAAGGGTCAGCAAGTCCACCACAGTTTGATCCTCGCACTCTAACCAAAATACATGTCTTTGGTAAAACATGGCACACTACCTTAGGTAAGAAGTGCCAAGAGAACATTAGCAATGGCGCCACAGAGAACGACAACCCTTGGCATCGAACTGCTGCATCACCGCCCATTCGTCGGTCCTGGCACCTAGATGCCAGTAAAAAGCAATAACATGTCACCAAAGAATCTAGAAGAAAAGCGGCAACAATCTTTCAAGTGGCAGTTCATGGGGCCAAAGGAGCAGGAAGACGAGCGAGTACGTATCGAGAAGAATGGAGCTGATGTGGGTGTTGGCGGAGAGCATACGGATCGCAGAGCGTGGAGCTTGAGCTCGGAGTCACGGAAAAGGCCAATATTATTGAGAAAGGGTTCAGGTTAAAGCTGTTTGGTTTTTGGCAAGGGTATCTGGTTGACTCGGCCGCAGAGCATTATCACATTCATCTCTCTTGGGTATGACAAAACCTTCATTAACATTGGTTACAACGGCATGTATCGGTTCGGCTCCTGCTCTTCACGACCTATCATACAGGTTCTGGTAGTAGTCTAGCCCGCCACATTCTCTATGAGCTCATCTCACTCGCTGCATTCAATGTTCATTCGAGTTTTTCACTTGAGTACGACATTTCGGCCAATGTAAGAGGCGCCAGGTATCCTCAGCCGCCTGCATGAGCACTGACACCCCAGAATACCTGAAGATCCGAGTACACGACTGCTTGACCGACGAGGGCTGGCCAGAAAAGTAATAAACCACAAAAGAAAGGTTCTCTACGACGTCTCCAGGGTAGGATCAGAGGCCACTAGAACGAAACGCTTGGTTCCATCTCACCACGTGCGGATCTGAGTAACAGATAGTATGCGCCCTTGGGGATGGAACAGCTCGGATTGGTTACGGGAGGGCCCTGAGATCAATAGTTTACTCCCCTGCTTGGTGATGGTATTGATCAGCCAGCCACTGAAGCTTGCGGCTGAGTTCCGAAACCATCACGGTGCAGCATGCAAATAGGTAGGCGGGCCGGTAATGATTTTGGTAATAGGAGGCAGCCACAGTACAACTTCAGGTAGGTGGGCTATGAATCACGGAGAAAGATCAACATATAAACCTCCCCGCCTTCGCCTCAACAAACAAAATCGATATCCGACCGAAATCCTTCAAGATATCATTTCAATCCTCAATCTAGTCCTCAGCTTCTTTGCACACACAACTCATCCCAGCACTCTCCATATCCTCAACCGTTACCATGGCCGATATCCGTACACTTCACTGGTATGAGTCGGCGGCGGATAACCAATCCATTGCCACCAATGGCTGGAGATTCCAGGTAGCCAAATCTGTTGCCACGGCAAATGCGGCACCCACGTTCAATGTTGTGTGGCAGTCTCAGGGCGTCGCCCCTGCCACCGACATTTCATGGAAGGTTCAATACGCACTCAACTGGACAGCCGCCGTGCCCGCCAGCGGTGTGAAGGTCAATGTCGGTGGCACTTGGCAGCGGTGCAACAAGGGCGAGACCTATGATCTCAACGAACAGGGTACGGCAATTTCCATTGATAGCCACTTGTACTAATTGCTTGACTGTCAACTAAAAATTGTTCATAGGGTACTGGGTGCCGTCCACAAATCCGGCTGGCCCTGACGGCGCCGGCTGGCTCAACGTTGGCAGCATCAACTACTCATACCCTGGTGTCCTCGGCATCCACATCATTGTGGGAGTAATGAACAACGAGACCGGAAGGTACGAGCCTATCTTCATCGACCAAGCCACACTTCCCGAAGGCAGCTCAGCAAAGTACCAGCCACTTGAGACAGTGAGTTGGTGGCTCGAGGCCAATGATCTTACCGGCCAAGTCTTTCACAGCACCAAATCCCGCGCTACAACCTACGACTTTACAAACCCGAGTGACCCCGTCACTGGGGCCTTCGAGTGGTCAACTTCCTTCATTATGCTCGGCGGCAAATGGGTGATCGCCCCTGGACCCATTCCCCAAGCTCTGCGGGCCCCTCCCCGGTCTGCAAAATTGCCCTTCCTCAGCATCGGAGGTGAACCCCCGCTCCTTCTCGAATTAGATCTGGGAAGTTGGCTCGTCAACTTTGCAATCCCCTTGTCTGCTGCAGCCCTGGCCGCTGCCGCCACGGCTCTCTACAACAAGCTGAAGTCAAAGTTCCAGGAACTCAAGATCGATGTTGTTGGCACCGACGGAACCAGACTCAAGATCACATACAAGGCTGGCACCGCTCCCGGAACCCTAGAATCTCTGGGGTTTCCGGCTGGTGCCCCGGGGCCAGCAACCACAATCGACGACGCGCTCAAAGACTTGAAAAAGGCCAACACAATCCCTCAGAAGGAATCGTGGACTATCTCCGCTGCGACTGCGCTCGCAGGCGCCAACGGTTTGCCCCCTGCCAGCAGTCAACCTGAAAGCAAAGCCAACGGCGCCAGCAACGGCGCCAGCAACGGCAACGGCAACAGCAACGCCTACGGCTATGGACCTGCTCCCACAGAGCAAGGCTCAAACACCTTCGTCGCCAGCTACCAGCCCAAGTCCCCCTTCCTTCAGCAGGGTTACAACCAGAACACCATCTCGGCCTAACACCCCTCTCAGCTTGACGTCTTCAATAACACTCAATCTGTCCCCGTTCTCGAGTGTTTCTCTCCGCTCAAGTTTCCTTTCTCATAAGACAACAGCAACAACAGCAACAAAACGAAGTTCTTCGATGATGAGTACACCAAGTCCATCTGTCTCTCTGGTCTGTTCTCCGGTTTTCATTCCCTGTTTGGTTGGCTCAGGGGTCAATGTTTACATTCTGTCACCATGCACGTTGCGGCGATGAATGAATGTCAAACCAACTCTCCCAGGGGTTTAGTAATATGGGTTTTTGTTTGTTACCGCGGCACTTGGGGTAGTAATAAATAGCTTGTTTTGGTTCACTCTGCTGCCCGATCATGGAGTGTTTTGACCTCGTGACGCTGCCTTGTCCTCATAGCTCGTCCATTTCCCCCACGTTTATTACGGTGGCGGCTACGATCTTCTTGAGCAGGATAATGTACTTCGACTCTTGCGTACACATGCTGCCTACTCGGCGATGAGGCATTTGGGGAAAATCCACCCCAAGCCATTCGGATAATTTATATCTGGAACCACATCAGTTACCAATATGGTAGCCGAGAGAATAAAACTATTATAGTCTGAATCCAGCTTTTACACATCAAGAAGCAAAAGCATCTTCACGGACTTGCTTTCTAGAAAGGATGAAAGAATCCACCGACAAATCCTCAAGCAGTCAGAGACTCTTCGCAACAGCCTGAATTCCTACCAAACGCAAAAGTTCAGACGGATCAGAGACAGTCAAGGTGGCGGCGGCAGTGGCGGCGTGGGAAGTGGAAGGATCGTGCTGATCAAGATTCCTTGATTTCCAGATTTCCGCATGCCCGGCTTACTCCGAAGCTTAAGTACCTTGTGATGATTAATTATGATCATGGCAGAAAAATTTGAAACCACCGGGAAATTTTGAATCAGATGATATCTTTCCCTGAGGTGAGATAGTGGAGAGTTTTGACAAAGCCGGCAAAAGCTGCTGGGTTCCCACAGAGAAGATATCATGACATAGTAGGTAGTATTCCCTTGAGCAGCGCAGGGAACTCGCGCGGGGCACTTGTCAGATCCTCTGGGGAAATTGTCAGAAATTAGTGGTGAGAAATGAAAGTTGGGCATGTCACAAAATGCTTCGGTAGTTGAAAGAAACGCCTGTGTACATGGCTAGACGTGATATATGCCTTGAATACCATCGGCGAGCGCTTTTTCGCCCCCCATCATACCTACTGTCTCACCTCCAATCATTATTACGACATGGGGTGGCTGTGGGGCCAACCAGACGACAAACCTGAGGCGGCAGTCGCGAACCTAGGGAAAGCCGGATCTGGTCAGCCCCACACCCCGTCCGATATTTTGCGTTTCCTTCACCCCATGGTTTGTTTGTTGGTTCTGTTTGTGTCCCGGGAAACCTGTGATGAACGAGAATGCTTGGTGGGTTTCCGCCGGCCAGTGTTGGTTGGGGCTCCTGGCCGGCGGCACAGATATAAATGCCAGGACAGTTTATCTACCAGAGAGATTCAGTACAACTCATGCGCAACAAAACAAATTTGTTCTTCCTTAGCTCATCACAGATACCGAAGATCGTTGGATAAAGAGAATACCTGGAGTTTGCATTCTTTGCAGCGCCTGGCATAATCAAGCCAGGTTGGCAACTCGAGGTCCCCGGAAGGCGCACCGGTTGGATGACGTGAGATTTATTTCCCCGTTCTGCCGCGGGATGCGCAAGTCACCACGATGACCGCGGCAACTGCTTGTGTGCTTTCCATGAGGAAGATGTTCCCTAGGTCCATCAGGGAGTGTGTGCGATATCGCCAAGTCGTTCTGTCGGGACATGTGGTCATCCCATCCCCGTGTGCCAACAGGAAGCCAAACCGAGTCTAGCCTAAACCCGAGAGTCAGCCCTATGATAGATAGAACGACAACCGAGGGCGGGACGAGGAAGCAAAAAAGTAAGATGGAGGGTTACATCACGAATGACCGAATCCTTCCGCCTTTCCGTGTGATGCTCCCATGTACGCCGCTCTTGATATTTCATGATAACGGAGCAGAATAGCCGATCTGGTCAATCATGCCCAGAGGAGTGTCGGGCGTGTCTCAGCAGAGCGTAAATCCGGCATCTGGTGAGCAACAACAGTACTTGGCTACACCGCGAGTGCCTGCATGGCATCCACCTATGAAGAGCCCGTTGCCAATGGCCATGGTGACACAACGACATCACGGCCTGCTCAACCCTACACTGCCGTACCAGGCATCAACGGGCAGCCCTATGGTTAGTAGCCCGGTTCGAGATATATACCTAACCCAACGAGTCCACAACTGCCGGTTCATCACACCGCCTGTTTGTCCCGCCGGTCCCCAAGAGGCACTGCCGTGGAGTTTATGCGCACAATAGACAAGAAGGTGCGCCAAAGAATTCGGCATGCGATGTAAATGATGGAAAAGCGCCTTCCAACTTCCTGTCATTCCCAAACAGGCAAGTCAATGATCAACACAATAGACCCACAACGGGGCCGTGTAACCAAGCTTTCGTCTTAACCACAACCACCAAGATTGAAAAGCAAATGGACATCGAGAAGTGCCGCCAAAACGCCGACTCTGTGGGTTGAAAAGTATATGCTTCCATATTAAACAGACATTAATCAAATGAAGAAAAACAGAAAAAGAGAATTCATAAGTGAGGAATTGTCATAACAGGCGTAATCCTAGGTCTCACACCTCCACTACTCGGATGTCGTGTAGGTTCCTGGTCTTGTACAGCGAATGAAGCCCACCCAGTCGTCTCGGCCTTACGACTCTCCTTAATGATGCAATGCGTTAGTATCAGATGCAACCCATGCTCTTCTACTTCCTTTCCACCCCCCCGCCCCGGCCAGTCTTATGTTGGATGCCCCGGTTCTTCCATCCCCCCCACAAACGGTTCCAACCTATTGGAGGTGCAGTCAAACCCTGAAACTGCACTGCGTTGTAGTCTAACGCAGAATGCGAACCGCAGACCGCCTCAAGCAGCCCCACAACTCAAAACCAACCTCTGCAAATGTTTGTGGACGCCGACATCAATGTTCGTCATCGCCGATCCGCGAGAGGGACCTTGTCGCCATAAAAACCACCCTGGTCTTCGGCGGCGAGGCAGGCGAGACAAACCCCTCCACCGTAGACGCGTGTGTGCCTTTTCCACCCATGCCCTGAGTGGTCCATGACTGATATAATCTCGCCATGGAGATCAATCTCTTGCTCTGATAGAAGAACGCCGGGGCCTCCCGGTCCACCGACAAACACGTACTCCGGAGGGACGTCAGGCCCTGGTGGTGGTGGAGGAAGGAGGGGCGATGTGGGTGGGTAGCTCGAGGGAGAGAAGGTGTTCCCTGACGCTATAGATTCAGCCGAGAAGACGGGGGTGCTGGCAGGAATAGGAACTCCAATGGGGAAGTTCTTTGTGTAAGATCTTCTGCGTGGTATCGGGTCTGCAGTCTGGGGACTGGAACTCAAGACGTCGGCTGACGTCGACGTGCCGCTATAAGCTGGATTTGGCTGATGTATGAAGCCAGCATCTAGCTCTGGTGGAATCGATGCGGCATAGCTCAGACGACGGTCTTCAAAGGGGAACCTGGTGTCACTCAGTGTTGGAGGCGTCAATGGTGGTGGTGGAGGTGGGCGCGAAAAGTGTCTAGGAGTGCTGAAATCGAAACCAGGGAAATCGGGGGACCGTGTAAAGCTATCGGCACCGAAGCTGGAACCCTGCCCGTACACAGCACTGGAGGAGCTGGCCTGCTGATTTGATGCCGTACCCCAAGCACGGTCGCCATAACTGCTGTGGCCCGACATTGGTCCTATCTCCATTCCCTCAGAACCACCGCTAGCGTGTCCCTCCGGAAATTTTGAAGAGAAGAACTGGGATGAGTAGCTTGGTCTTCTGCTTCCTACATTTTGTTCAGAGTTCCTGCCGGCCGGGGAGGGGTCGTGTTGGCGTCTGAAATCGGCGGCATCGGGAACACTGGTGCTGACACCACGTGATGCTGACCCTGAGCGCAAGCGATCCTTCAGCGGATCACTGTCGCTGTCATCCATAGTTGGCGTCTGTCCCAAAAGCCCGAACGGGACTATTGGGGCACTTTGAGGTGTAAGCACGGCAGCACAGGAAGGCTGTTGCTGATGGCTCTCCAATCCAGCGAGCGGAACAACTACTTGCCCGCGCCCAAACCGGCTCCAAGGAGACAATACACGGGCAGGTCGGTTGCCGTTTTGGGATGTCGGTGAAGTTGTTCTTGGGGAGACGTGAAGATGCTTGTCGACTCTCTCGGCGCTGTGACTGCTTTCAAGGGCAGTCAATGGGCTTGATGGCTTGAGACGTCTTGGCTTGACAAGGCGGGCAACAAGAAGAACAACAATGACGGCAAGTACGAGATATATGTTTGCTCTTGAGGGTCCTCGTTCCTCAGGACTTGCGACCCCAAGAGCAACGTTGACGTCGGGACGCCTGAGTGTTGGCATGCCTGCGGCAAAGCCCAGGGCTGATAATTTACTTTGGGGCGTCTAGTCATTGTAAGTATTCGGTCTTGGTGGGTGGCCGTAGGGGCCGGCGCTATAGCTAGGGGGATCAGGCAGGCATAGCAAAGGGTCGTGGCACCGGAAATTGGGTTTTGTGTTGTCCAGGGGGCTGGCCTCTCTGAGGAGAGCCAAGTCCCGCTTGGAGGATGGAGCAACGAAGCTACACGGAGGAATCTTGAAACCCCCCCAGAAGCTTACATCCACCCAAACCCAGCAAGTGTAAATACCAGATGTGCAACAAAAGGACAAGGCAGTGACCTAACCGAGGATTTACCACGCGGAAGCAAGGCGGCCGCCAGGGTTTTGTTGATATCAGTGCTGCTTGGGGGGGGGGGGGTGGGGAGGAAGAGTGCACCCAATGGAATGCACGCTCGGAAAGGAAAGAAATGTCGACTTACACGTACAGGGCCGAGAGTGGCCTCAATGTCACAACTGAAAGGCGTAGTGTCAATGCAGAAGCCGCCAGCGCGACACAGCGGGGGTCCAGGTGGATTACTGGTCTTTTGTGTTGGTCGTTTCCTGTGTCGTCCATGAACGAGCCGCAAAAACTGCCAGTGATTGCTCTCGCCGACACGACTGGGACCCGAGCTCGGCGACGGAAGGAGGGCGCGGAGAGTCAAGGGGCCCGCTGACTTTCGGGAAAGACTGATCGGCCTGGCAGCCATTGGACCGCAGGACGGGAGGGCGCGGTCTTATAGAGCAAGCCGGCCAGGCCACCCCTTTGTGTGCGAGGTCGATTACGGAACGCCATAGCTCACCACGCCGTTGTATCGCGCCGACAGGGACAAGGCAAGCTGGAAGCATCGGGCGTGTGGCGGCGGAGAATCTGAACAAAAGGCAGAGCCCCGAAGTAGGTGAAGGCTGACGCATCCAACGCTAACTCTCTTGGAACGCTAGAAGGTAATTAGGCCCAGAATTTTGGGTACCTCAGCTGGAACAGCTTCATCAAGGCGCCGTTACCCAATACAGAACAGCCAATCCCGGCGAACCACTGGAAGACACTAGTGCAGACTGTCATGGGATGAAGAAGTCCATCGTCGCAAGCCCGTCATGTCTTGTTGATGACGGCACCCTAACAAGAAGGAGACACACGGTACGTGAAGCAGAAGAAGCAAAACTGCGATGTAACAGGAAGCTGACCGAAGCCCAGAGCGTGGGATATTCCTGCAAGGTACTGGGTGTACAACGCCAGTACATTGGTACATGCCCTCCCAAGAAGTCGAAGTCAGACCAACGGCAACAAAACAAAGGGCTGGCAGGGTTGAGGTGCACCTTGATTAGCCTGCATGCAACGGTGCATGACTGTACACAAGGGTGTTAACAACAGCCGACCTCTTGTCTCTTTGGCACTGAAAAAGGGAACAATTCGAGATGTGGAATGGTGTGCCCTGCTGCAGGTGCACTTCTTGCTCCTAGCACACGTTGCAGGGGACGTCGGCGGGGTAAATCGGGGCCCTGTGTCTGTCGACGCTCGGTAGCCGCGGTGCTGCCAAGACGCGAGCAATGTTGGGGCAATGCTTTGTTGAACATGAGTGCGCCACCAAGCAGGTACACATGCTCTTGTCGTTCCGATAGGGCTAGAGGTTTGTGAAGCCGGAAAGGGTAGATGGGAGAGCTCACTGGACCATTGGCTGGGCCTTATGGCAATTCATTTTTGGCCCTCCTCGCTGATAGCCATGGTCGACCTTGTGCGTCGTTTGCCGACCCTGCCTGATCACATGGCTAGTCAACATGGACGACGTAACCACAACCACAGCAACAACTCGGTCGGGGTAGCAGTCCGAGCTGCGGATGTCCCCTGTAGGTTTCTTGGTCCAAACCAGGCTAGTCGTGTGTACCCTCAGCTAACAAGTATCTCAAGCCTATAGTACAGAGCCCTACACAGGCGCCACTCATCAACGGCCTCTTATGGCTCTTGTCATGGAAGCTGGAGGGACAGGCATGGTGACCAATGGCGGGCGTTGTGCCTATAGAGCATAGCTGCAGGTGTCGTAACACGAAGTATGAGGCGAGGATGCTGTGGAACTATCGCATACGCAGCGAAGGCGCCCATGGTACTGGCGAGCGCGCTGTTAGGTAGGTACCTAGTGGAGGTATCAATGGATGCGGTGTTTCTCCCGCCGATCCGCTGAGGCGGGTCAGCTAGGTGTTGTTTGGATGGTGCGCACTGTGGAGGCAGCCCTGTGGCCCTGTGGCCCCATGGAGATGCTCCGTAATAAGCCTGCCATGCTGCGCCATCTTTGCAGTGGTGTGCTGGGCAGTTCTGGGCGGGCACGCAGGGAGTCCTGTGCCAATCGAGCCTAACCTCTTCGATGTAATAACTCTGAGACAAAGTCGTTAACGTCGATCTCGGCAGAAGATGCGAGCTGCAGCGTGTCGCGTCCACATGGGATGCGCGGGCTGCAGTTGCTCGGGTGTGAAACTGCCTGCCCTAAGGTGTCTGTTCCAGCTTCCACGGGTATTCCACACGTTGACTGGTGGTGGCTGCATGTGTCGCTTTTGTCTGATGTCAGGCAGGAAGCTGTGATGTGGCGGGGTCGGTTTGAGGGGAGGAATTACCCGGCTGGAGGAGGAGGTCAGTTTGCGGCTGGTTGGTTGCTCGATCCACGCGGTTGGGTTCGACTTCAGTCCGATGGCAGATTAGCACAAAGGTGTCACGGTGTTTGTTTGTTGGTGCAGACAGAGGAGCCCAAGTGGGGCATGGAGGGGTATCATGATACCTCCTGCTGTTGCAACAACCACCTCAGCATCTCAGCTACGAGAAGCTCCTTCCCAAAAAAAAAAAAGGGTTCCTGTTCAACTCGAAACGTCGCCATGTGACTGGCAGATCCAATTCCACATTACGGTGGATCTCACTCCCATCTCGAGCTCGGCAGATCTTCCTTCACTTCAGAGACAATAGAAGGGTACAAATGCTGGCCCGGCTGTGCTCACCGCCACCCAGATGCTTCAACAGCTGAACTGCTTGACCATCGGCAAACACGCAATATCACCGCGTTCCTGCTCCAGGTCTCCAGGTCCCCACCAAGCAAAGCGTTTCGCCGGTGCCAGAGAGATTAACTTTCATCAGCACAAGCGCTTACACGAAGCGCTTCCATGGATGGAAAGCCCCACTGGCGATGGCTGTCCGATGCTCCGTCCGATGCCTGCAGCCCGTCATTTTCTATCTCAGCCCTACGACAGAAACCCTGGATCAGTGCACCCCACCAAGACCCTGGTTCATCACATCACACCCGCTGGACCACCCGCATTTCCGTTTCCATGCATTCTTTTTTTGGCGCCTCATGTTTTTGTATTATTTTTTAATTGATGGATGTTGAGCATTCAGCATTTTCCCCATGCCTCATCCGCCCGAAATCATCTCGCACCCACTTACCCCGCCGCTTCCAACAGAATCCAACGCTCTGCCCAAAGCCATAGCAGCAGGGCAATGGTGGTCCAAAGGCATTCGGATCAATTGTCCAATGTTGGCAATGTTGGACGGTTGCCTGAATGCCTAAGGTTCACCGCTGTTTTCCGCGTCTTGACTGTTTCGAATCTGAGCTGGAGTCTTGTGCTTTTCAAGTCTCGAGGGACCGACCGCCATTGAGGCGATTGTCATTCCCGGCCGCCCATTGGCCTGCGGCACAATAAAGTCAGCTTGCGTCTTCCTGTGCCGTGGCTCCTACGCTGCACTACTCACTTGCCACTGCCAAACCCCAAGGCCTTGACTCGCCTCTGGCAGGCCCAGCATCTACTGACCTTCATTTGTCACCGGCCTGTCCTCACGTCATGTTCGACTATCTCAGAGGATTGTTTACGAATTCGAGCCCAAGAGAGACATCAGAGCGGAGCGAGCCGCCTTGCCGAAGAGTGCGGGTTCTGCGGCAAAGGGAGACCAGCACCGTTCCAGAGTCGATACTTAAAGCCGGCTACATACTCCTCCTACCTGGCCTTGAATGGCCAGTATACGGGACGGAGCCATCGGTAATCGGGTCTTGGGGGGCACCAGAGTAATTAGTTATGATGGCTCCATTCCGCGGTACCCCCATTACAGGCTGCTTGAAGGTACACGGTGCCGTCTCAAACTCGATGGAACATACTTTTTCGTCAAAGGGTATCCCAGTGAGGCTGAGCAGAAATAGTCAATTTTTCTGTAAACAAGCATCTGCCGAATGCACACGCGGCTCGGTGGCGCGGCGGCAAATGAGGCTCAACAGGCTCCCCATCAGCAAGATGATTCATATCTTGCGCTCTATCGTTTCTGAAGACGTCTACAACTTGAAGCTAACGCGGCAACAGATAGATCAAGTTCTCCCGGATTCCACCCAAGTGGTGGCTGGCACGTTGCTGGAGCAGTGGGTGTCCCCTATGAGGCCGCGGAATCTCATCTCAATGAACATCCCTCGGCCAGTTCTCTGTGGGCAGGTCCCTGTGGGGGGACCTCGGAGCCTGGCGGGCATATCAAGACGGAAATCCGGTGGGCATTCGAGAGCCTGATGGGTATACCAGGAGAGCTGAAACCAGACTACGTTCATGTCCTGTTCGTCAGGCGTTTAGTGTTGGAAGATCTGCCAAGTCTTCACTGGTCCTCTGAACCTCAAGGTCCACGCTTGTGTGTCCCACGAGTGGGTAAAGAATGGGAAATAAGCACACAAGCTGCAGCTTGGCGGCGATCGGGATGGTTAACTCTGAGTGGGAAAGCGAGCAACACAGATTAGCAACAGTGGTGATGGTCAAACCGTGGCCCAGACGAGCCAGCCAATGTTCTCGAAAGAGCCAATGTCCAACCCTAATGGAGGAGAGCTCGGCCGGAAAATGCGCGTCTCCGCACCTAGGTCTCCTCAGTTATGACCCCCCTTTTCAGGCCACCCCCTCATCCCTAGCATGCGGCCTCTCTTCGCGCGGCCGATCACATCAAGCTTGGCCCCAGGTGGTCACCGAGGGCTCGCATTACCAATCACCCAGCTCCCCCCCCCGGACAACATGACGGCTCACAATGACGGGCCGCATCTCACAAACATCTATAGGTAGGCGTACTGATGATGCTCTTGCTCTAGTTTTCGTGAGAGACCCATGATGCAACCATCATCAACAGTTACCAAAGAAACAAACCTCTGGATATGACAAGGCCGGCCAATCTGGGAGCCTCTGCTGTGGACACTGCGTCCATGATACCTATCTTCACCGCCAATCTAGCCCCGTTTTCCGAATCATTCACTTACTATATGGCCCTGTGGTTCAGTTTGCATGTGGCGAACTAAACAGTGACCAAGGGTCCGTCTCGTTCTCAAAGACACAGTCCCCCATCACACAACATATCTTTAGGGGCTTTGGGTCTTACTAACACAAGATCAGGCTATTGGTCCTTTGAGACAAACGCGAAGACGATGGTGCGTATGTGCGTTGTGGAGATAGCCCGTGCCCTCTCCCACGACCCGAGATACGCAACGATACGAGAACTTTTCTGAGCCGCCACCCCCTCCTCCAGCCAGCCCTTTTTATTTTCTGTCTTTTTTTCCCACTGCCACCCGCGTATTCGCATGACAGGGGACCGAACGATAGGCTTTCCGTCGTTACCAAAAGTAACACCCATGGCGGCTCAGGTTGGTGGTGGGTACCCGTGCCGATGAGGCTGAATGGTAGGTACCTGCCTAGTATGTGGGTTGACGGGAGGTATCCGTATTGAGCGTCCTTCTCCGAGGAAGGGGGAAAGATCAAGCTTCTGTGACCAATGGAAACCAGGGGGTAGCAAGGTAAACAACACCCAGGGGCGTCTGGAACTTTTGGGTGACATGGTTGACACATGCCGTGATTGGTACTAATGCTGTTTTACATAATATGTGGGCTTTTCTCTTGTTGGGAGGCGGCAAGTACCGAATACTCGGATCTGGCATCACGTCACGGGCACTTTTTTGGGGATGGAGATGGGTATCGTCAAAATACGCTGTCAAGGTATTATCATGACTTGCTGGACCAAGAATGTAATATGGCCTATCCCAAATGTCTGCAGGCAATAGCCCTGATGGTGTATCCATGTACATTCAAGGTATAAGTACGATACTATCAAGAAGCACTCAAGACGCTCTTCAATCCAAAAATGGTTCCGACAAAAACGGTGTGATATAAGGACAATAAGCAAGAATATCATTTTGTCAAAACGAGCCCCCTTGCCCACCAAGGGTTCCGAGGGGGCCCGAATATATTCCGCCACTTTGTCTCCTTCGAGATTAATACGGAAAGAAGCAGCGGGAAAAAAAAAGTCTGAACATGCCAATGACCCAATCCATCCCTAAAAACGCCCCGGCCTGACCCAAGAAGAAAGACATACACATCCCCACTCATTCCAACCCACTTGGACCAACAGTCAAGAAGGTAGTGAGTGCCAAATGCCTGGAAAAAGGAACGCATCGGCATGATACGGCAACAAGCTCATCTAGCCAAATTCGCCGGGCTGTCAATCCCAACACATGGTGACCAACTAACCCAAATGTTCACCAGACAAGTAGGTACTTAGGCGAGTCAAAGACTGAGTAAAGCCCTTCTCAACCAGTAATCTCCATGGGCTCACCCGCCTCAGCCATCGCTAGAGCCATTCCCCCCAGCATTCCTAGCCCCTCCACCACCCCATCCGGGTTCGTCCCCGGCGGCAGCAGCGCAGCACTGTTGCTCTCCACCTCGTCCTCCATCATCGAGATCATATCCTCCAGATTCTGGTCCAGCATCTCCTGGTCCTCAGGCGGCAAGCAGCTGCAGAGCAAGTGCCTGTACTGATCGATCTTCTTGCCCGTTCCGAGCATGCCCCTCGCCTCGACGTAGTCCACCTCGGCTGCCTCCTGCTCGACCAGCAGAGAGTGAAGTTGCGAGGCGAGCTTCAGTCGCTCTTCCGGTGAGTCGTCTTCCTCTTGCTGTTGCCCGTTGGTAGCAGCGGCAAGGTTTTGCTCAGTGGCTTTCTCAATCGCTAGCTGTGTCTGCCGGCGGAAGAGGGCGAGAACCTGTTTCTTGGCCGCAGCTACCTCTTCCTCAGTCTTACTGGCTTGGTCGTCGGCTTCGATCCTGGACTCGAGCTCGGCAATGTTGGCGCGAAGGTTGTTGAGCTCGGCTTGGGTGTTGGCCAAAATGTGCCTAGCTTCCTTTTCTGCTTCGTCCTTCTCGTTGAACTCGCTGTCGTAGCTTTGGGACAGGTCTTGGAGTTTTTGAAGTACAAGTGGGGTGATGCGCGATTGCACGGTGTTGGCTGCTTCGCTTTGGTATGACAACTGCAGTTTGCTCGTTGGGTCTTCCCCGAGGGCATCGCGGAAACCGTTACGCCGTGCCGTCTCAGGGGCAAACGGACTTGAAGAGCGTTGTGGCCCAGTCCGGGCGAGGGAGCGGGTGGTGTTGATCTCCTTGATCAGATCCTCCGCTCTTACTCCCTCATGATTGGGGATGTCAGTTGCTGCTCCGCGGCCAAGAAGTGACCGAATGCATTTCCGGGCGTTGAGCCTCGCAGCCAAATGCAGTGCTGTATTACCCTCATCATCCTGGGCATCTAGCAACTCCTGTACCTCCTCTGGCTGGCGCACCTCCACCAGCTTGTTCAAGATGTTGTCCAAGTAGTACCGAGCACAGGATGAACTTTGTACACGCCCTCGTTTCATAACCGCAGCATGGTGAATGACAGTACATCCGGAATGGTCTCTTGCATCCACCGACTTGAACAGCTCGTTGAGGACCGTAGGAAAGGTTTGCTTCATGTAGCAATTCGTAAAATTTACAGCCCACATTAACGGTGTCTCTCCCCTGATGTTTTGCGCCATGAGATTCGCGTCGAACCGTTTCAACTGCTTGATGACGTCGGTGTCGCCCATTGCCGAAGCCCAGTGAAGCGAGGTATGTCTATCAGTGTCGATAGGCCAGTCTGGCTGAAAGTTTGTTGGAGGGTCTGGGCGAATTGCGGCCTGTTGGTTTGTTGACAGGAGGAAGTAGTCTAACAGCTCATCCCCGTACATGGCATGCTGCTGCGCCGTCATGTCCCGCATCTCCTCCTCTCTCTTGCGCTTCCTGTGCCCGGTTGAGAAGTGCGACATGTCGTATGCTCGATCGTCCTCAGCCATGTACGAGGCCGAAGCCACAGTCATGTTGTCAGGCGTGTCGTCTTCATGCATTTGGGAGGCCGTATTCTCGTATTCTTCTTGCACGGGAACACCTTGTTGAACATGGCTGTGTGAGAACACGGCTGGCTGCGACAGACTACTCTTCCTGTTTTGCGACTTACTGCCCCATTTTGGAACGGCAGGCTTGGCCTTTGGGGCCTTTGGCTTGCTCGCATGTCTTGGTGCAGGAGGAGGGCTCTCGCTCCCAGGCTCATACTCAAATATGGGCCGCAGTCGTTCGTAGATGTTGTTTCGCTGGGCGAGCGCCTCGCCTTGTTCGAGGGGAATCCATGTGCCTACAGCACAGCGCAAAGAGCCAAGTCAGCAAATGGAAATTGGAACATATATTTTGCAACCAGAAAGCAGCAAGACGCCGGCGCACCTTGGTATTTTCCGTAACCACCCTGAACCTTTTCGTGCTCCTCCTTTTGCACTTCGCGCTCCAAGATTCTTGTTCGGGCAGGCTTGTCAAAACCGGCGGCCTTCAGGATGTGCGTCGCATTCACCCAGTTGTCAGCGCGCCGGCGCATAACATGTTCCTTGAGGTCGGCGCCAAACTGGAACTCGTAGACGGGTACCTGCAATGATTCTCATGATTAGCGATGCGTCTTTTCCCAGGGCCTTTGTCGCAGTGCCTCGACGAGGTCGGCAGAGGATTTAAAGGGGCAACTTACACCACTGTACGTCGCGCTGTATACCCCCGCAGGTGCAGCGCCCTTGGCCATCTTGCAAAGGGTGTCGAGCTTTCGCAGGTCGAAGGGCTCTGTTCAAGGAGGCTGTGAGGCTGACGCTCGGAGTTTTGATAGGAAAGCCGTCCCCGTTCAATGGACCAGTTTTTCCAACAAAACGGCGGCAATCGATGAACAAGAAAATAGACCCACAACCGCGCAAAATGAAATGGTTGGAAACAGCAGAAGAATTGATCGAGCGGCCTTAAAGCTACTCTTGATAAGCAGTCAGCGTCGTCAATGGTCGCTGCTTAATTGCTGTCGCGGGTTGCAAACGCGGGAGTCACGAAAAGACGCGGTTGCTTTGACCCTGTCAGAGGGTGTGGGGGGAAAGCGAGACGCGGTTTTACGCGATTCCCTTAAAGGCCATCGCCTGGTCAGACCTGTCACCAAAAGTGCTCCGTGCACGTGACTGCAATTGATTTGACTTGATTTGGATGGTCGGCACAGACTATTCCTTTGTCTTGAAGCTTTGGGTTAGGGTTCAGTGCGACGCGAGCTCAGGAGGAAGTCATCTCATGTCTGCCATCATGTACGGGAGCATGAGTCCAAGATGAGATGAGATCTCTCCGTCATGGAACTATCTTCTACGACTTTGACTATGTCAGAAAGCAAACTAGCATGTGATTATTCCACCCGGCCTCATGATGCTGCTTCAGTCGGTAGGTAGGTGAGTTGAGAACAAACTTCCAGCATCCTCTCTCTTGGGCCCAGGCAGAAAAGTGTTCAAACAGGAATAGTGAGTGCCCGGGAGCAAAAGAGAAACACGCCGTTTGAAAAGCATCATCGCTGACTGTTACCACAAGCTGATTTCCCTACAACGGCCTACAAGACGACGATTTCCCTTCCAGCACATGGACATGGAATATAACCCATGAGAACATCACAACGCTACAAAGGATGATGTTGGGTCCAACCAGACATTCACATGAATGAGAAGCTTTGCGAGTCAGCACAAAGGGCATCACTTTGGTCCTATTCTGTGCCCGTCCCTGGTCTCTCGCCATAGCTAAAATCCAGTCTTGCCATAAGCCAGATACCGGTGCCGTGTCGGCATGAAGCAGACGATGTACCATATGACAGGCCGATGACGACTGAAGTCAAGTATCAAGTAGTTCCACGGTGTAATGCCAAGCATAGCATTCGAGGTCGCACAGTTGATCGTGAATCCGAAGTAGGTAGCTATATGGTGCAATATCGCGTAAGTATGGCAAAGTCGCTCTGAACAGCCATGCACAAACACCAAACTCACTGGTCTGTTGTGTAAGTTGAATCCAACCAATAACAATGACCCGATATCGAACTCACACGTCTCTCGGAATGCTTGCTGCAACCTGTAGGCCATAACCAGTTGCACCTGTCACAGTTGCCGTGGGGTAGGTAAAGGGGCACCCGGGATTGGTTACCAGTGGCAGAGGATCAACACCATCAGGCATGCAATGTCGAGCTTGAGCTCGAGACTATGTTCCGTCTTGCGTGTTGAAGTCGCCAGGGGGCAATTGGCAAGCCAACACTGGCGTCCCACCTTGTTGCGCAAATCCTGGGACATTGCACCTCATCCAGGAGACAGGAGAAAAGGCGGGATTATCTCCGTTTGTATTTTAACTCCTGGTATTATCGGGGCCTCGTCGGCGCTGTCGTCATTAATAATGGCGGTGTTGGGTAAGATATAAGGAGCCCAGGTCGTTTTAACCCACCATTTCCAATCAGCAGTCAGTTCAGAACCAAAACACCAAAAGCACATAACTCTCTATCCAGCATATCAACACCAAAATGGCTCCTCCTGCCGCCGACGTCGATGTACAGACCCCCCCTGCTGTGGTTCCGGTCCCAACCAAGGGATTCATCACTCCCGCCCACAGCAGCGCCTCTAAGCTTTCAGGGCCCTTGACCTACTCTGGCAGTCTTGACGCTTATGAGCATTTCGATATCACAAATGTCATCGGTCGCGAGTTCCCCAACCTGCAACTGAGTGAAATACTTCATGATGATAATAAGATCCGCGATCTCGCCATTCTCGGTAAGTTTGCTGGTGGCTCCAGAAGTCTCCAGCCTGTCCACTAACACATCAGGGCAGTTTCCCAGCGTGGCGTCGTCTTTTTCCGTAGCCAGGATCTCAGTATTGAAGACCAGAAGCTCTTGGGCCAAAGACTTGGGGAGCTGACAGGCAAGCCTGACACATCCAAGCTCCACAAGCACGCCCTGGCCAACAGCAAGCGCGGCATTGCCGTTGACGAGAACGGTAAGCTTGACGACGAGGTCTCTGTCATTTCGTCGGAGCAGAATCGCAAGTACTACGCCGATCGTTATGGCTATAGTGCGAAGAAACTGGCGAGCGAAGGTTGGCACGCTGAGTAGGTGGTTCTTCTCTTGAGCTTTCCACAGGAACCAATGGCTGACTTCTGAATAGTATCACCTTTGAGCACATCCCTTCTGACTACGCCATTCTCAAGATTGTGCAGCCTCCAGAAGATGTTGGCGGCGATACTCTCTGGGCTTCTGGATATGAGGCTTACGACCGTCTAAGCCCGGCCCTTCAGAAGCTGGCTGATGGTCTGACTGCGACGCACCATCAGCCCAACTTTGTCAAAGTCAAAGAGACCTTCGGCGCTGAGCTGATTGATGAGTTCCGTGGCGCTCCCGAGAATAATGGGCTAGATTTCAAGGCCGAGCAGTAAGATGATTCGTTTTCTAGGAGCAACTATCTGCTGACCAGTGGTCGAATATAGCCCTGTTGTCCGCACCAATCCAGTCACTGGTTGGAAGTCTCTCTTTGGGGCAGGCCACCAAGTCCATGCTGGTTGGATCAACGGCGTGACTGAGCGTGAGAGCGAGATCCTCAAATCCTACTGCGAGTTATCTCTAACCTCAAAGTCAAATTATCGTGTGCCGCTGCTGACCGGCGAAACAGTCTACCAACTAATCTCTGAGAACCATGACCTTCAAGTCCGCTTTCGTTGGAACAAGAATGACCTTGCCGTGTGGGACAAGTATGTTGTCTCCCAGCCCATCTGAATTCCTATGCAATAGAGGAAACTGACAAAGTGAATTAGTCGATCGGTGTTCCATACTGCTACCTAGTACGTCCCTATCGCCTTGTCCGGAAACTTCATGACAGAGCAGTCAACTGACAGAATGCAGCGACTATACTGGCAAGAGACAAGGCAACCGTGTCGTGTCTTTGGGGGAAAAGCCCTACTTCGACCCCAACTCCAAGTCCAGGCGGGAGGCGCTTGGCCTGCTCTAAGCTGGTGAAGACGGGGATGATGAGTGCTTGGAAGCTCGGGGCCTGGCGGCGGGAAGGAGGTTGGCGATTTTTGATTTCAAGTTTTGACTTACGGGAGGCGTCCGTATCCGCCAAGGAAGTCTTGCGTAATGAATGTCACGATTGTTTCCTACCGCTCCACGTTGAGTGTATTGGGAAGTGCTTGGCGTGATGCTGCGTCTGAGCGCGTGACTTGGCCGTTTGTCACTGAAGTGAACGGATGCTCCAGGGCAATGAGGAGAGATGACTTGACGATGAAGAGAAGAGAAGAATAATGCCAAAGGTGGTAGCTAAAAGTGAGCTTTCTAGAGTTCGTCCGTCCAATGTGACTTGGGGAAGTAGGAAGCACTTGAAGCAATCAGAAGAACCGTTGTGGTCCGTAGAAGTCGTGGGATCCCTAAAGTGGGGACATCCAGCATTTTTCCAGTGGGACCCCCACAGATTAGCCCCCCTTCCCACCCCAGCACTGTTCTGATTGGGGGATCCCCGCCCATGGATCGGGAAGCCGCAGTTGACACCAACGACACGGATTCGATGGCTCTGGGATGGTGACACAGCCATCCTTCTTCCAGCAAGAGATGATGGAACTTTAAATTCGCAGTCCGTCTGCTTTATTCACTTCCAGCCTTCCTATGCGGTTTCTCCACCAGACAATCACATTTCTTGCAAAACATCCGTTCGCTTATACATAGAAGGCTGTCCATCCAGCTCTTTGTCCGGCCACCACTGCGTCTTCATATTACTCCAGTACAGGAACGCAACGAACGGCATATGTGCCCGCCAGCTGTCGAGCTCTCGACTACGCTTGACCTCCAACATCGATGGCGGTAGCAACATAACCGCCTGTTCCATCGTTCAATTCCAACAGAAACGGCTTTGCCGCCGGGGGTGGGTGACTGCCATCGCAAAGCTCGCTCGTCGTTCGCGGAGCCAAGTCTGACAACAACTACTTGCCATGCGCAGCACCAAGACTGCTCGCTCCGGCGAGCAGCCTCTACTTTCATCATACAACAGTTCCGATGATGAAGAACGGGGTCGTAGGACGCTGCGAGGGGGCAATCGTCGCGGAAGCCCTCTTCCACCGACCTCAACATCGGCTTCCCAAACACCGACATACTCCCATTTCGCCGCATCAGACTTGACCACGAGTCGCCCAACCCTGAGCCGTCGAAGTACGAACCAACTACGCTCCCGTAGCCCCACAAGCGCCCGTCTCGAAGCAAAACGCAAGTACAAATACGCCGCTTTCTTTCTCGTGACGAGTTTGGTATCATTCGTGGTGCAGACGGAGCTGGCATCATACATACAGCACGATTTGGGATGGAATAAAGCATACGCAATGTTGTACTTGACACACGGATCATGGGTCTTTCTTTGGCCGCTGCAGCTCCTATTCTTGCGGCTGCAACGGCGGGAACAGTCGTGGAATCAATTTTGGAACAACCACAAGCAAATCTTGAGGAAAACGGCCCAAATGGTGGAGCGGCAAGAAGCTAGGATACCTAGGGGGATGGGAGCTAACCGGTCACCGTGGCCATATCTTGCTCGGACGACAGCGGTGGTGACGACAGCCTTGACCATCGCTGGATCAAGTTGGTATGTTGCCGTCAGCATGACTACGCCAAGCGATTTGACGGCCATCTACAACTGCAGCGCCTTCTTTGCCTACGCCTTTTCGATTCCATTGTTAAAAGAACGGCTTCGTCTGGACAAAATGCTGGCCGTGTTTGTGGCTATCATTGGTGTTCTGGTCGTGGCTTATGGCGGTGGTAGCGCCTCAGATGAAGCTGGACAGGCTGGCCCTGCCACTCGCTTTGCCGGCAACATCGTCATTGGCATCGGTTCCGTGTTGTATGGCCTCTACGAGGTTCTCTACAAGCGATATGCATGCCCGCCAGATGGCACCAGCGCCAACAGAAGCATGATGTTCGCCAATACCTTTGGCAGCCTGATTGGAGTATTCACCGTCCTGGTCCTCTGGATCCCGATACCAGTGCTGCATGTCCTTGGATGGGAGACATTTGAGATGCCGACCGGCGAAACAGCCTCCCTGTTACTCATCAGCGTATTTGCCAACATGGTCTTCTCGGGCTCTTTCTTGGTTTTAATCTCATTGACAAGTCCAGTCCTCAGCTCCGTTGCCGCACTTCTGACCATCTTCATGGTTGCCATTGTGGATTGGTTTCTGACTGGTCGTCCGCTCGAAGCTCCCGCCATTCTTGGAGGCCTGTTGATCATAACGGCGTTTGGAATGCTCAGTTGGAGCACTTGGAAGGAGATGAATGAGGAACAACGCAAGGGACCAGTGGATCTGAGTAGCGATAGTGGCGACGAAGACTAAGAGGGCCGCCGTCGCCATGATTGCCAACACACCCTCGCCTCTGCTGCCACGGCCACTTGTTCGGGACTCGCAAATGAAAGAACTGTTACAGCCGCCGAAAAATATCATCGAGCCCGGCAATTGAGATGCTTAGCAACCTCCATCTGAGGGGTGGGATTATAAAACCTTACAAAGAAATCAAGAGACATAAAGCCGAACAAGAGAAAAATGAACGAAGGAAAGTAAAAAGAACTGTGATCACTGAAGATGAGCAACCTGCCTCGGAGCAGCTGAACCAGACAGAGATGACCGCAACAGAGGATCAGATAGACACAGAGGAGCATATCAATGCACAGGAGCAGTTTGATGCAAGCGGGGGCCGGGTCTAATGGCTTTCAGTTGAGGTTGGTTATCAATCAAGCGATCTGGATTGTACCTTGGGTTATGTCAGTGTTGGTGGTGTTCATGAAATTGGCACAGGTTTCCATCCTCGGCACCATCGCGATGAGCCTCTTGCTTGCCGTGGCAGCTTGGTTTAGGCGCGGCCGGGGTAGAGAAGTCTAAATGCCCCGTCCTCCGTCCGTTGCAGAGACTGCTGGGGACCTGCCAACATCCGAACCTTGGAGGAGTGACGCACATCATCTAGCCCGACGGAATGCCCGTGAAAGTGCCAGGAATACGGTGAGTACCTTGGGAAACAGCAGTGATGCCAGTGCGGGGCCTGCTCACCGTGGTGCCAGCACGAGAGACGGTAGAATCGGTAGTTCCTGGCACCGCCGTCAGTAATGAGAGTGCTCCGAGAAACTAATTGTAGGAACAAGTATGTGTTAATGTTGGACTCATGTGGGACTAAGGTGTGGGGCAAAGCCCGCATTTATGAGTATCATTAGGAAGGCCCTTGTCAACTTCAGTTTTAGATGAAAGTGTGGTATCAAAAGCGAACAGAGACTTTCACGACGGCAATGAAGTACATATTTTGCAATGGAGTCCTTTCCGTATCCGGTGACAGGAAGCGCTTTTCAGAACGGCAAAATGAATCAGAATTTACCTCTGAACCCATGAGTGGTTGCTTTACATTAGGTTGGTTCCAGGCTTACCAGGTGATGTATAGGAACCTAGATAGGTATACGGTTATGCTTAGGAACCGGGCTACGTTAGACGTGTGTGAAACATATGAAAATCAGATATAACCGTTGCGTCTACTACATTCTAATAAAGACAGTTTATTCCCTTGGGCACCTGCCTAATCTCGACCACGCTGTGGTTATAAGTGGGTTGTTCGTTGTATTTGCCCATTGACGACGCCTGACCATAACTCGGTAGTTGACGTTTTGTTCCAATATCTCTCAAGCAACAATGACTGACGTACTTCAACTAGAAAGCAAGATGTAAAAGCTTGAACCATGCGACATCAATACTTTTCAGTTTCCATACCTATGCTTTTATGTGCATGACTGAAAGAATGTTTGCAACACTACCTACCTACCTACTTTCCGCGCTTCTGCTTCTGATGTAGAATACCGACTATGTCATTGTATAAGTTGACGGCATGATGCCACCAGATCTCAATTCATCCATCAATAACAGGTGATCCACGGGCACCTTATTATACTGAGACTATAACCTGTAGGGCAGCCATGGAGTCATGGTGATGAAGAAAATGTGACGTGATATAGGTAGGCATTCCATATCATCACAATCGTACAGTTGAAATACGGAGGTAAGGTACCTACAAACGGTGATGTTTCTAAAGATAGAACCGCGCTGCATGAAGAATGGGGAATTGGGGAAAAGAGAGGTGCGTGGTGTGTTTGGTGGTGTGTTTGGTGGTGTGTGCCGCCCCCAACATTTCACCCCAATCCAATCCTTCCACAACTCAACGCGCGACCTGTCTACGGCATAGCAGCCAGCAAGTCGCGTCTGTCAACTCCAATGGAAATGAATATCCAATTAAACTTGGGGTGCCGGTGAATAATGCGTACATATAAGGGGGGGGGGGAAGGGAGCTGAGAAGGATGAAGCATTGATGTTCATTTTATGACCTACGGATACTGCATAGGTATGTCAGCCTCAAAGAAACAACTCGGACGAAACCGGGGTTTCTCGATGACCAGGTCAATCCAGCATTGGCCCATGTAAGTGTACCCACCCTCCGATGTTGATCCAGAAAAACACGAACCGACGGCTCGGGACCAAAACATGGTGAGCTGGCAGGTTGAAGAATGAAGGAGAGACATAAGCGTTACCACCCGTCGAGAGTCTCGTTGCTCCACACACGTGCCTTTTGGAGAGGATGATCGCCCGAGATTCTAATAGTTAGAGGGGACTTCTGCGGGATCCGCCAGCTTGACATGTTTCACAGATTCGTTGGATGGCAATTGGGGGCCAGAAGACATCCCCTCTCAGTGTCCTTTTGGGAGGACCAATACGGAGTACCATATCATTGTTGGCTTCCCCGCGCGAGGTTATTGGTTAAATCCCGTGCTTTTGATGAGGACTCAACGGTCACGGCCAGCAATCGTTGGGCTCCAACCCCGTTGTGGGACTCGGACCGTTGTTTTCTTTCTGAAGGTCTTTGGCAGCCAGCGAGCGATTCAGATCTCTCGCACGCGGTCTGGGTCTAGCAGACGGCGAAAATGACGTGCAGGCACTGACGCTATGCACATGAAGCCGGCCATATGTAGACCATAGCCACCGCGACAACACAAGCACTCGTACCCAGCGAGTGGCCTCCAACTCTTCGATGGACCCCTCTTCCCCATGACCAGCGCTGGCTTACACGGGAGGATGGAAACTCCAAGCGGCAATGCGACTGCAACCTCCTTGTGCACGTTTCAGGGGTGCGGAGTCAAGTGCACGGAGCCTTCAGTCGTTTGGGCTCCGGACACCATGTCTCATGTCTCCTCTGCGTGGCTGTGCGACTTGCCGATTCCTCCAGTCTGACAGGAGTCAAGATGATGAGATCCGACAGTCACCGCCGTCGCCACCATATTTCCGATCACAGGCAATGCCATCTCGTCTCGTTGGTGCTGTCGGAAGAACAGCTTCAGCCCGATGGGTAACTGGAGAGAGAAAATGGACGAATGACACCAAGCCGCCCGCCAAGTCCTCCCCGTGGCCGTTACAGGATCCCATGCTGCACATCTTTTGTGGAGACGACGATGGCTTCCCGGGAAGCCTTCCACAACGACATGGATCGCAACGAGGGATCATCCAAATTCAGAAGATCTCAGCCAGGAAGCGTTCATGCTGAGGAACCGAGATCTGTTGCGTTTTCTCGGTGCGCTCGTGAGGGCATGGCCGCCGAAAAGGCCAGTCCACTAAGAGATATCAGCTATTTGAGAGACCACATGGCTCCAGGTTGTAAAACGGCCCGGGACCAGGCCAACGGCGGCGGTTGAGTAACGGCGACCGCCTTTGACGCAACCAGCCACCAGATCGGAAGACACGTAAATTATGAAATGTCGAGGGAAGACAACATATCTTCCGTGATTTTGCAGACTGCGTAGATACTGCTCAGGCTCTCTTGTGAAGCCGACGGTCACTGGTCAGCCATCGGATCGCTGCCGCCAATGCCACTTATTGATGCAGCGTGCAAGACGAAAGGGGGATTGGCAACGGTCCGACGTCTCCTCGAGTCACTGGGCCTGGCGCGAGACTCTGGAGGTTTTTCTGGTAGCGGCTCATGATTGGCTCAGCCCAAACTAAGCGAGGACAGCTCTTAGCCTGATCAGGCATGGAGGAACTGAGCTGGGCTGTTCCCTGCATTTTGCTGGATATCGTCGGGGTACGGTAAAAAATATCAGACGCAAGAGATGTGCTATGAGCTTTGGCGAGAGAATATGTGCAGAGAAGTTAGGCAATCCAGCGGCGCAGATATTGCAATGGTAGATCTGAAACAGGCTGCTCACCTCACCCACCAATTACGCGGGTTGATTGGCTGCGAGGGCCCACTGTCAGAATGGGAAAATGCACGCACCATTCTCGCCTTTCTGCAAGGCCCTGAGTTCCTGCGGTTCCAGTGGCTGTTCGCTCAATCACGGCGGCCTGCTATCCGCTCAGACAGGGCACCTCTGCTCCCCTGCCGCAGTCTAAGGCGCTCCGCCAGTAGTATTGCTTGCTGGGCGCCCCGCCCACTCTCCCTGCTCGATCCATTCTCCAATCCTCCACCCACCACCCACCACCTGCGCACCGGGCAGCTGTTGATATCTCTTCCAGCCTCCTTTCTCGCTCTCTTCCCTTTTTCCTCTTTGCATCGCCAACAAACCGCCCTTCCTTTTCACCCTCTCCCTCTTCCTCCCTTCGTACCGCCGTCCTTGTGTCGGTGTCACCGTTGCCCGTCATTGTCGTTGATTGAGAATCCATCTATTTTTTTCTTCACCGCGCATTCTCTCGACCTACACAGAGCACAGTTTCGCCAAACCAGATAAAAAACACCCCAAAAAAAAGGAAAAAGGAACATAGGCGAAGGAAAAGGATCCGGACGAAAAAAGCCCCAGAACCACCCAAACGACTTTTAATCCCTTGTATTTTATTTTTGCGCCCGCTTTATTCCACTTCGTCGCCGCCATCGCGAGCCTCGGTTAGGGCACCCTCGATCCCTTCGATAAATACCTACCAAATAACCACTTAATTCGCTCAGAGGGTGATTTTTCAGCAACGGAAGAAGAAGAAAAAGGACAAGAAAAGGAAACTGCACATTCGACAGCGTTCACACCGTCTCAAGGCAGCACTGCATACCCGGTAAAATCTTGAGAAACCCGGAATCTAGAACGGGTTGTGGTCTGTGACAAGCAACCTGAACACAGGATAAAACCTTGTTCGCTGCCTGCACCGCCTGGAAATAAAGGACAAGCTGGTGGATTTGCAACGTCTTTGACTCGTGTCTGCGTGTGTTCCACACATAGCGCGCAACCCCACGAGTTACCCGGATTTGGACGCGCCGGTCTCCAGCCTGTCTGCTGACTGTGGGCTTCCCCCATTGCCACCGCCTGCTGAGCCAGAACTGCTCCTGGGGCTTTCCAGCACCTACACCTCCAGCGTGTGCTCTTCACCTTCTCTCGTCCGACCAAAAAACCGCCTTCTCTCTTTTCCGTCTGTCCGCGCTGGCTTTGCCCGCTTTCTCTGACGCCCTTCCGCTCATTCAGCACCACAGTCTTTTTTCTTTCGTCTTCCCCATCGACAACTGTTAATTCCAACCATCAGCACCGCCTGCGTTATTGGACTTGGCTTTTTTTCTTCCTTTCGGGACCAGCATTTTTGCATCATCATTTTTGCAATCCTCCGCAAGAGAGGGATAGATCGCGTCGCGGAAGTTGAAACGTTTGACCACGTCTCTGTTCTTGCGACCTTTTGCATCATCAGTATATGCTTCCTAATTTCTAACTCGACTTGAACCTCGACGCAATTTGGAACTCGACCAGACCGATCGCGTCAAGCAATTCAAGCCTCCCATCACAGCACGCCGGCTTCGCCAGTTTCGATCTCCGATTCGTGCTATCGCGCAAGAGAAAGCTTTTCACAGCTCTCTCCAGACATATTTTTGAGTCCATACCACGTTGTCATGGGCCCTGGCGGTCTCGCTCAAATGTCTCACGCTCCCTACAATACAGCCCACGGCCTCGGTATGCCTTCCTCTGGGTTGGCTTCCCGCCGTGGCGGTCAAAACCTCAAGCCCCTGTCGTTCGAGGGCATGAAAGCTCCGACTGACCAGGATAACGGCCTGCCGACTCCGCGCACCAGCCGTGGTCATCTCCTTGCCGGTCTTCGCACCGCGCCCAAGTCAGCTACCGCCACTAGCTTTCCCAACAACGGTCCCGCTTCGCC
Source organism: Triangularia setosa (assembly GCA_033296915.1). Classification (NCBI taxonomy): domain Eukaryota; kingdom Fungi; phylum Ascomycota; class Sordariomycetes; order Sordariales; family Podosporaceae; genus Triangularia; species Triangularia setosa. The sequence continues at coordinate 26,754 of MU866191.1, read as the reverse complement.
CACCATTCAGGTGCCAGGTGGCCGGAACAACCGCAACTCGATGGGCCCAGGCATGTTCGACAACATGTACGGTGGACCTAAGACGTCGATGCCCCGGTTTGGTGGTGCCCATCAGCAGCAGCAGCAGCAGCAGCAGCAGCAACAGGCCTACAACGTGGGTGGCAGCTATTCCCAGCAGCACTACACCACGGAGCAGATCCTAGCCCCGCCTCAGATTCAGCTTGATGATGTCTCGCAGGACCAGCTTGACCCCAACATCCATGCCCAGCTTCTGTACACCAATGCTTATCTATCGGAGCAGCAGCAGCGTCTGCAGCAGCAGCTTAAGGCGTTGCAGGCTGCGGCTCAGCAATTCCAGGGGCTCAATCTCAACGCTCAGGCTCAGCTTATGCAGCAGAGCTCCATGATGCAGCAGCAAGGATTCCCTAACATGTACCAGCAGCAAGCCCAACTTCAGGGAATGATGGGCCCAACCACCCCTGACGCCAGCAATGTCTACTATGACCCCCGTACTGGCCAAATCTATATGGATCCGACTCAAGTGCAGGCCCAGATTCAAGCTCAGGCTCAGGCCCAGCTCAATGCTCAGTACTTCCAGCAAGCCCAAGCGATGCAGGCGGCCATGCAGCAGCAACAGCACCACCAGCAAGCTGGCTCTGGCGCCCCTCGTGTGCAAGTCTCCCCGCCTCCCGAGGCGAGGAACAACTTCCGCAGCCCCACCCCCCCTCGTCGCTATGATTCGCCACTTGTTGAGAACCCAGCACCGCTGCCCCCTCCGAGCGCCAATGCTTTCCGTCGCGGTCACAAGAAGACGCCTTCCACTGTCACACCCAGTGCCAGCAAAACTTCTTTGACCATTTCGACCAGTGACGAGCCGCTCAAGGCTGCGGGCAACGGTCCTAAGACATCGTCTTTCCCACCTCTGACCCCTCTGACTTCTGGCTACGGCCCCGGTCAGGCCCGCGCCGGAGAGCACCCTGTTCGCCAACCCCGTAACCCTCCGTCTCTCGACGAGCTCAAGTCCAAGCCCACCGCCAAGCATGAGGGGAGCAAGAACTTTGTGACACGCACTCGTCGCACCGTCATCAGCAACATTGTCCGTGCTGGTATGGAGCGTCGCAAGGAGGCCCGAAGCTCCGGCAGTGTCAGTCCCGTTTCCGAGAGCGCCGAGGAGACTGTTGAGACGCCCGTCACAGACAATGACAGTGATTCTGGACGCAGTGGATCTGGCAGTCTGGTTGAGCGTGACGATGCCGAATGCAGTCTGCCCAGCTCGCGTACTAGCACCGGCAGCTGGGGTGCCATTGGGTCCGACCGCCCCAGCTCCCGCCAAAAGTATGAGCGCCGTGGCCCGGATAGTGCGTCGTCATCGGATAACGAGGGCCTTCGGGACTCGAGCAGCTTTGCCAGCCTTCTCAAGAACAGCTCTCGCCGTGTCAAGCCCGACTCTGTCGAGGGTCAACGCAAGGCGGCCATGCTTGTTCTTACCAGCTCTGAGAAGCGCAAGCTCGTTGTCTAAGCAATTTTTCCCAGGCTGACACTACGAAGGAGGAATAATGGACATGGGATAACAAACATATTTACGCTAATTACGATCATGCCCCACGGTTTCCTTCTTACGGCCCGGTGATGATATTCCTTCGCGACAGGATCGGCGTGCCATCCTCGCGCGGGCGGTTCAGTCCCGGGCGGCTTCATGATGTTTCTTTTTTTCTTTTTTTTTTCGCCTTTGTTTATGGGGATGACCGGGAAACTGGGGTTTGCTTCGACGGTTGGGGGTGATTGTTTTATCTTTTATTCACTTCGTGCAACATGTTTCTTGGTTTGGACTGGGTTGGTGCATTTTCGGGACAAATACTTACTTTTGACGCTTTCGATTCGCTCAGGACATTGTTCTTTGCCATGTCACATGGTTTGCATTGGTGGGTTGTCGCAGGGATTCATTTCATTGCGCTCATTTTCGGACGTTTACGACTGTCCAACCCGCTTGTCGACTTTTTACCATGATCTACTTTTTGCCTGGAAACAGGTAGGCGGGAGCTTTGGAGTGAACCGTGGCAGTTGGAGAGATGAGGAGAACAGCTCTAGCCATTTGGCCATGATGCTTGGAGGGTAACGGGAAGGGTAAATCAGGCAGGGGAGAAAAGGGGGGAGTGAGGTTCACTTTTGTCGCTGATTTTTCCACACGGGTACGTTGTCAAAACGACTGCTGATTAGCTCCAGGGAGAAGGCTGGCTGGAGAAACTCGTGTGAGAAGGGAGGGACCCATGCTTGGATGTGGCTGTCGGAAGGCAGCTCATCTGGTATAGATAGCTTGCTACCTACCCTCTTGTTTACGGGGTCTTCGTGTGGTCTCTTGATGTGCCGATGGTCAAGGTTAATCAGGCAGCACGAGGCAGAATTTGTAGATAGGATACCAATCAAAGGTTTTACGCTTCATCATCTTCCCCCCAACGTGCTCGCTCTTCAAAATGAATCGGTGCCGGGACAACCGATTGCCGTATCTAAAGTCCGGGAAGGCGGGGTACTCCCCAGATGCCCCGCTGATGCCGGCCGCCAAAGCCGATGTTCTACAAGGCATCTATGATGTCGTGCTCCGAGAAGGCGATTGCAACTCGACTCTCGGACATAACATATCGCCGCAGGTGCGTCTTCATGTTTAAAATTGATGCTTTCTTAGCATTGCCACAGATTCTGCGACTATCTATTTTCCCTTCCTTGCTGGCTAACAAACCTCTCATAACTCCCAGAACCTATTTAAAGAATTCAACTAGAACGGAAAAAGAAACGACCATGTCACCTCTCATCGCCTCCACGGGCAAGCCCCGCGTCATCCTCGGCCTCATGACCTTTGGCCCAGATGAGGAGACAGGTGCCAGAATCACCGACATTGCTGAATATAACCGCGTCCTGGATCTGCTGCAGAGCAGGGGCTACAACGAGGTCGACACAGCCAGGTTGTATATCGGCGGCAAACAGGAGGCCTTCACCGCAGAGACCAACTGGCAACAGAGAGGGCTGACTCTGGCCACTAAGGTGGTGTACCCGAAGATCGGTGGGGATAACACCAAGGAGAAGGTCAAGGAGAGTGTGGGGATCAGCTTGAAGGAGCTGAAGGCTGAGACGGTTGACATCTTGTATTTGCATGCTGCTGTAAGTGGGAAGAATGGGGGGATGTGAAAAGAAGACCTTTAGATGCTGATGAGAAAAATATGACAGGACCGCTCAACCCCTTTCGCGGAGACACTGGAGGCCATCAACGAGCTGCACAAAGCTGGCAAGTTCGTCACCTTTGGCATCTCCAACTTTACGGCCTTTGAGGTGGCCGAGATTGTCCTCACGTGCAAATACAACGGCTGGGTCAGACCTACTTTGTACCAGGGCATGTACAACGCCATCACCCGCTCTCTGGAGCCCGAGCTGATCCCCGCTCTGAGGCGGTACGGCCTCGATCTCGTTGTCTACAACCCTCTTGCCGGCGGTCTCTTCTCGGGCAAGATCAAGACCAAGGACTTTGTCCCTGCCGAGGGCAGGTTCAGCGACAGCACTACAACCATGGGCAAGATGTACCGGAACAGGTACTTCAAGGATTCCACGTTTGAGGCGCTCAAGATTGTGGAGGAGGCAACGGGCAAGGCTGGAATCACGCTCATTGAGGCGGCACTGAGGTGGGTGGTGCATCACTCAGCGTTGAGGATCAAGGACGGGAACGACGGCGTGATCATCGGGGTCAGCAGCTACGAGCAACTTGATAGCAACCTGACGGATCTAGAGAAGGGGCCGTTGCCGGAGGAGGTGGTCAAGGCGTTTGATGAGGCGTGGAGGGTGAACAAGGTCGATACGGCGGACTATTGGCATGGGGAGGTCAAGTACGGGTATGACACGAGGGAGGCGCTTTTTGGCGCTGGTGCTAAATAAATAGGTCTCTACACGATAGAGAGGACTCGACATCAATGTGACAATACAATGCAATGAATCTGAGGGCTTCCAAGTCATTGAGTGAATGGGGGGTCAAGCGTGTTAGTGTGGCAACTGCACCCTTTTTTAGGTGCTCACCTTTCGGTTCCTGCCGCTGAGGGATGCTCCTTCCCGGCGCAGTGAGCAACACACAAGGAATTTCCATCGGCTGATTCTTACCCCCCCCCAGGCCCTGTGTCACCTCATTGACGCCCATGACACCCTGCCCCCCACCCATCCCTTTCATTTACAACCTGGAAGGCCTGCAAATGATCTGCAGCATTGCTACCCACCACTCAACATCCCCTCTGCTTAACTGGCCCTAGCCACACACGCACTGCAAGACCCTCACGCCGGTCTGGCTCGGCTATATTGCCTGAGGGCCTCTGCATGGCGAGTCGCAAGTACCGGTATGGTGTTGGACGGTCACACAATTCCCCAAGCATCTCCTAGACTCGGACTGGTACTTGGCTGATCTCCTACCTCTTACCGAAACACTTGTCTTTTAACGCCCGGTGTGGTGGTTGCCAAGTTAAGTATGTCGTTCTTCCATGTCCACTCCCGCCCCGGCTCTCGTGTCAGATAGTCCAATATTGATCAACCATGGCAGATCCTCTCTCCATCGCTTCAGGAGTAGCCAGCCTCCTCAACGTTGCTGGTCGTACCGCCACATGCCTCTATGAATTCCATCAGGACCTCAAACACGGCCCTGATCTCATTCTGGCTCTGTCGAACGAAGTCAGTGATCTGATACTGGTGCTAGACCGCATCAATGAAGCCCGAGAGACCCTTCAAACTTTGGCCCGGCGGGAGAGCACCCCTTATGTTTCTGTCTTGGGTGCCCAGTTGGACACAGCACAAGAGGTCTTGTCCAAGCTAGAAAGCTTATCCACGGCCCTTTCCGGGCACAAACGGTCCATGCAGCGTATCAAGTGGTGCTTGCGCCAGAACAAAGCTGCTGCCCTCAAAAATGAGGTGCGTGAGGTACGCCTCCGGATCAACGAGATTATGACGGCACATAACACGCAAGTCCTCCCGATTCCACGCGTAAGGTGGTTTGACCATCGAATGTGCTGACGACCATCCAAGTGCCATGTCTGCTGCCATCCAGGTAGAGGTTCACGAGGCTCACACGAATCTCAAGGAGAATCTTGCCGCAACATCGGCTCAGTCTGACATGCTGTCTCAAGTTTTGCGAGAATTACTATCCTTCCGTACTGCTGCCGACCAGCAAGTTCACGATACGCAGAAAGAACTTCAATGCCTTCGCAACGATGCTTCACAAGTCGCCAACAACTTCAGTCATCGGTTTAATGCTATCGAAGGTGCCGTCGCGGCCCTTCTCTCTCAAACACATGCCGTCACCGCCCCAGGCCGGAAAAGCCATGAAAGGTTTCAAACACTTCCAGCAGTGGATTCAATGTCGCAGGAAGCAATTGTCTACTTTTCAGTCAGACCAAAACAAGCAAAATGTCACAGTGGGTGTTCCTGTCGATGCCACTTCCCCTCCAAACCAGATGTCTCATGGACTATTCCTAGCGCTCTCCAATCCATCACCGGCTTACTGTTTGTCGGATACAGTGGGTCACCAATGAAGAAGCCGGGCTGCGACCTACCTTCTTGCGGAAAAGTAAACACGATACGGCTGCAGGTGACATATGGATTCCCGTTGTGGTTCATCAGGGGTGCTCTTCATTTGTTCCTTGAGGCTTCAGTCAAAGGTAGCTTTTACTGCGGACTGGTGGCAAGACGGCGGATTCCTCATACTGTCTTGAACAACAGCAACATCTTTTATACAATCACCAACGGCACCCTGGAGGAGATGAAGTTCTTGCTGCAACAGGATCGGTCCCACTGTCAAGATATATGGGGCATTGACGGAACATGTGCATTGCAATGGGCAGTTCGGAGAGGGCCTGCGGGTATTTCCAAACTTCACCTTCTGTTACAGTATGGGGCAGATCCGGATTATCAGGATGATCGCGGTATATCAGCACGCAATATGGCCACACAGATCGTTCTTGCTCGTGAGCAGCCTGCAGAGATTTTGGAAACAATGGAAGAGTTATTCCTCAGTTCAAAATCATTCGATGAGCTGGAGCTCACGATTATTCACAAAGTCATCGCCGGCATCTACCCGGTCCCGCTTGCACCTATCGTCCAGTCCCTACCTCCCAACACATTGACAGAAGTGCTAAACTCCAAGGACATATTTGGCTCAACTGCTCTTCATTATGCCGCCAGGGCAGGTAATGCAGATGCCGTCGGGATTCTTCTTGCAGCTGGCGCACGGCATGACGCATGTGGGGAGGATTGCGGAACACCATTGCATCAAGTTGCGAGAATAACTTGCGTTGGTACTGCCACGGACGCAGCAGTTACCCGTTGTATCGACTTGCTCGTGGATGCGGGTGCTGACATCGACTGGAGCAAGGGGGTTATGTACGATTATACGCCGCTGATGGAAGCAGCCAGACACGGAAGCCGGGCTGCCATGAAACCTCTCTTGCTCAGGGGTGCTAACATCAACAAGCGTGATAGAGACAACTGGACTGCCTTTCACAGCTCTGCCGTATTCAACCAGCCCGAGGCGGCAATCCTGCTGGCCCAAAACGGGGCCGATGTCAACACCGTGGGAAGTTCCGGGGACGGCCCTTTACATGACGCTGTCTTGTACAATGCCACTCGAGTCATGCCAGTTCTGTTTGAGCTGGGGATCAATCATCTGGCCCTGGGATCGGCAGGCAGGACGATTTTGCACGCAGCCGCAGAATTTGCCGGCCTTGACATGCTTCAGGTTTTACGCAAACAGAGCCTGGCTGGATTGGACATCAATGCCCAGGATGACAATGGGGCCACGCCTGCTGAGCTTTTTGAGAAGCGGCTTGTGGTGACGGACGAGCTGCGAGAGGCGTTTTTTGGATTGCTTGAACAGGCAGAAGGGGGGTTTTCTTGAGCCATATGTACGCTTGGAGTAAGGGAAGAGCCCACTAAATACTTTTTTCTGCCTGACGGTCAGGGGTCGGAGTTTTGGAAAGCGTCGACATACCCCAGGTTGTACACATAAGCCTCCCGGTACAAATAAAACTTTAAACTAACGTCACTTCTTGGCTTTGTGGCTTGTAGCATCTGAAGCCGAGTCACTGCATCCATTTGAAGCTCATCGCAACAATGGCTATGGCCGGCCCAACAACACCCCGTTTTATGGAAACTTGAATTCCAGCACATGTCCAGTTCGTGTTACCCTCGGACTCGGGCTGCCTCAACGCAGAAAGATGCGAGGATAATAAGCCAGTGACAGCACAAGTGCCAGGGGAATGCGAGCTCTCGCTCCGGTTACCAAATCAAGGACCCATGCGGTGACTTGACGCAAATTATGGCTCGAGGTGGTGGTGTACCCTGAGCAAGGTGGCCGATGGGTGGCAGTGCCCTCTTATTGGCCACTGGGAGGTGTCACCATGTCCGAAATGGCGACAAGCACTCATCAGCCCTACACACTTGCCCACACCATGATTCATTGTTGGCGCATTGAGTACCCAATTGACTGGAGTGGCGTTGAGGAAAGCCCAGTGCCAAGGGGTGTGCCGCCCCTGCACTGCCTCCTATTTCCAGTTGACCCCACTGGAATATGATGGCCAGTTGGGATCAACATGGAGTGAAAGTCACACAACTTATAAAACCATTCAATGGTTCCGGTCAAACCTGGCAAATATATTTCCAGTTACTGCCAGATTACTACATTTATTCTCTTTGTGGTTGCGTCGGACTTACCTACTGCCAACCGCAAAAATGACCTACCAACTACCACCCCTCCCGCAACCGGTTGCGATATTCGATCAATTTATTGCTCGGCAAACCGAGACACTGGTGATCAAAGAGAAGCTGCTCGACAATTTTGACATCAAAACACACACTGGACAGCCCGTGCTTCGGGTTCAGGGTCAGCTTTTGTCAATGAGAGGACGCAAGACTGTAACGGATTTGGGTGGCACGCATTTGTTCGACATCGTCAAGGAGATGCTGCACATTCACGCCACGTTTGTTGCCAATACTCAAGCAGGGGAGAGACTACTGGAGGTAAAAAGTAGTTTTGCTCGTAAGTTTCGGCAAAATAAGTCTAGCGTACCTATTTGGTTTACATCTGCTAACTGTTACGGGATAATAGTTGTTGGTTCCAAGGCCAGAGCGACATTCACAAACAGACGCACTGGACAGCCTGTCACGCTCTTTATGAAAGGGAACTGGTTTGACACATCGGCGGATATTGTCGACGAGGCGAGCGGAGCTGTGGTTGCGCGTATTGACCGCAAGCTTTTGAATATGAGAGAGGCCTTTCTCGGACAACAGACGTACCACCTGACAGTTGCGCCAGGGGCTGATATGGCTGTTCTAGTTGCCATGTGCATTGCTCTTGATGAGAAGAACAATGAGGGCCAGGGAGGGTTCTGCACAGTGATGTGATTGGGCTGAGGGTGCCGGGATTGTTTATTTGCGGTTGCTACATGCTTTATACCCCTTCTTTGTCGTTGTGGATCATGGATAGCTTTTTTGTGGTGTGGCAATAATAAATAACCTTAACTTTTTGCCGACCTGGCCCGGGGGCCCAAGCACTCGCAAACCAGACAATGACATCACATAACTTATGGGGTTTGCAGTCCGGAGGAAAACCACAGACTGCGTTCTGGTCTTCAAGATCGCTCAGGCATTTGCCCGCCATCAATGCCAGGGACTGGCAAAGTCATAGTGACGAAACATCAGCCCAAAGCTTCATATCTCCAAGACAACCGCTGTGGTCTTTCAAGAGGACCAACCACCTGAATGTTCAGTTCTACGGATGCTACGTGATGGACAACCTTGACGCCTTAAAACCATCGAGATGTCAATCCCCAGAATCCCAACTGGAAACAGCCAGGATAGCGTATCCGGGATACATTCGCAGTCATCCAAGGCCAACTGGCGAGACGCAGTCTACTTCTCGACTGTAGTGCGGCACAGCTCCAAAATCTATGAGTTCTTTGGGATCTCGCGGTCCTCGGTCTCCTCCCTAACACCACCGACAACCGTTTTCATGTCTGCTGCTGTCACCCATCAGAATATCAACGACAATGGCACTGACACCACCACAACCACAACCATGAGCGGCATTCTCCCCATTCAGACCCAAAGCACCCCCATAGCGCAAAGCCGGCAGAGCCCCAGGAAGGGCACGGAAAGCTACCCGACCTTAGATGGGCCCGTTGCTCGAGGACAAGCACCAGAAGTGCAGCGTCATCAAAGCAAGACCCCGCCGGCTCCAGAAGCCAGGCGGCACGGAGTGTATGGAGTGGACAGATTCAAAGATGTTCCAGATGGAATAGATCGAGTTCCTGGCGAAGCCATCTTCCCGACCCGCACAATCTCGCGCACACCCACAGCGACGAGCAGCAGACACCCCGGCATTACTAGACAGCGCTACACTTCTGATGCGACGCAGACGCTTGAGGATATGGAAAAGGCGGAAAGGACAAGGGCAGAGTCGTTGAGGAGGCAGAGCATCAACCATCGCTGGAGGAACTTTTTGCAGAGTATTACTCCTCTTTGGTAAGGCCACCACCCACTTTGTGTACTCGCGATTCTTCGTGCCTGTGTTATCTTGAAAGGATGATAAGTTAACCTTTTTCATTGTTCTTTTCTATTGGATCCAGCTTCGCAACCCCAGCTTCTCTCGCTCTCCTGGCAATGCTATTTCGGCTTCTTCCCCGGATATCCATCGATTTCAGGGGCCTTAGGACTATCTCCGACGTCTTTTTTATGGCGGATTTGATCCTGTTTTCGATATTTACTGTGCTATTCCTGCTTCGGCTGGCTCTCTGCCCCCGGCGTCACCTCACACTTCCCATCATCGAGCGCGACTCCCTCCAGTTTACCTACTTCCCCCTTTGGGCGTCTTCCTTTTTGGGCTTGGTTCTCTTCGCCGGCTTTGTCGTCGCTGAGGGAAGAGTCCACCCGGCACGGGGCTGGGGAATAGCCGTGTATGTCTGCTGGTGGATAGGAATGGTGTGGGCCGTGGTGACTGGCTTTTCCATCCTCACCGTTCTCATGTCGGGGAGCAGCAGGGTCAAAGGCAAGACAGCGCACGGGAGATTTGCGCCTCTGTTGGCCGTGTTGGGAGGAGTGACTGGCGTTGCAACTGGTGCGCTGATAGGAGCGGCGATTTGCCTGCCTGGGGTAGGGGTGAGGCCGGACCAGGACAGAATCTTTGCCGACAAGATGGCCGAACCGGTGATTTTCTTTTCTTTTTGCGCCGTGGGGGCCGTGCTGGTACTGACGATGATCGTCTACTCGGTCTTGATGCATGAGCTGTTGCTTGTGACGGGGTGGCCCCCGCCAGAGCTGACGACGGCCATCTTCTTCTTCATCGGCCCTCTCGGTCAAGGGGGAGCTGCGTTGCTTTTTCTGGGAGATGCTGCTGGGAAAGTTGTCTTCCCACCCTCACCCAATTACAGCGCGGATATAGGGAGCGTTCCCACGGCAACCGGTTCAGGGACTGGTGGAGACGACGGCACAATACCGATAGGGGGCATTGCGATACAGCGCAAATTGAGTCCTTCTTTGGCATCTCTGCCCCTGAATATGATCGGTTTGATCTTTTCGTTGCTCTTGGGAGGAATGGCCATCACTTGGCTGATGCTTGCGTTTATCAATCTTTTTCTCCGGCTCTCTCGGCGCGAACTGTGCTGGAATTCGAGTTGGAACGGCCTCGTTTTCAACATCGCCACTATTTCCATCACTTCGCTGTGGCTGAGCTTGTCGCTCGAGTCTCCCTTTTTCCGCATTGCGACATGCGTTCTTCTGATTCTTGCGCTGTTGACTTGCTTTGGTAATTTGGTGTGTTTTGCACGGCTGGCTATCACGCGCAGGTATTTGTTTAACAGAGACATCGGAACATGATCGCGCCCTGCATGCACTTACGGCAAAAGTTCTAGTCTACTACCTTAATTTAGGTAAAATAAGCATATTTCACCCGTTACGATAGTGATATGACTCGAGAGTTTTGAAATAAAAGAATTAGAGGATCCCTAAAGGAGTGTCCTGCAATCCGAGCACCCAAAGTTGGACTCGGACTTGGATTGGTTGCATCCAACTTGGGATGAGGTTCAGCAAGATTGCAAGGAACGGAGAGTTTCCCCCCTCCAATAACTTACCTATCCACCTGTTCACATCGCGGGGCACCTTTGTCCGAACTCGAATCATAGTCAACAGCTGCGCCCCGCATCACCATCAGGAAGATCACCATCATGAAACTCATCGTCGCTGGATCAACAGGCTTTGTAGGCACCGAAATCATCCGTCAAGCCCTTTCGGACCCTCACATTACCTCCCTTGTTGCTCTGGGTCGGCGTCCAGCCTCCACTTCGCAGAATCTTGGGCCGAGTGCCGATCTCACCAAGCTCAAGTCGGTCACAATCGCGGACCTTGGAGAGGAATATCCGGACAGCGTCAAAGAGGAGCTTTCGGGCGCTGATGCGTGCATTTGGTTTGTTCCATTACGTGTCTTTGCTTCTTTGGCTCTCTCTGACACCAGATTGGTAAAGGACAATCGCCATCACACCCGCAAAGTCTAAGTCGTACACCTGGGAGCAAACTGTCAAGGTCTGTCGCGATTACGCCATCAAGGGCCTCGAGACAATCAGTCAGCTACCGCGCGATAATGCAAGCGGCAGGCCCTTCCGGTTTGTGTACATCAGTGGGTACAACTGTGAGCGAGACCAGACAAAGAAGCCAATGTGGCCTCTACGAGATTACTTGCTGATGCGCGTACGTCGTCAATGTTTACTTCAATCGTGTTGCCATCTGGTTTGCTGATAGAATTTACATTAGGGAGAGGCGGAATCACGCATTCTTGAGTTTGCACAAAAGTCCAATGGTGCCGTTGAGGTCCTCATCGCCAAGCCAGGTCTCATCCTGGGGTATGGGAAGATTGCGCCGATCGCCCAGCGGGCTTTGATGACAGTTATCGGAGTGCCGAAGATTGCAGTCCAGGAGATATCTGCCGCGTTGCTGGATCAAGTTGAAAAGGGCTTTGAGCAGAACACCTTGGTGAACGAAGACCTATCGAGGATTGCGGCGAAGGCTGGGGAGAAGAAGTGATGTTTGGTTCATTGGCTGCGCAATCTTCACTGTCCCCGGCAAACGCTGTCACCTTATTTCATTTATGCTTGCAATAGCTATTAAATTACAATTTCCTTCCTGCCTCATCATCTTCAATCAGCCGAGTCTATTCTCTGATCTCTCTGCTTTCCTCTTTATCCTAAAAACAAGGGCCAAACTAGCCACAGCAGGAGAGCTTCCTGATTCCTCTCAGGACCTTCTTTACGTCGGCCGCTACAAGGCCTCGAACCCACCTCTCAACATTTTCTTCAGCTCGTCCTGGCCAAACCGCATAATCTCCAAAACGACCTTCGCCTTTCTCTCTTGCCGCCCCGCCTTCTCCTTCGCCTCATTGAGAAAAGTCTTTTTCAATGCCAGCGTGAATGGCCTCTTATTGCGCTCAATGTCAGTATTGGCCTCCGTACCTACATCCCGTATCTACTTGATGAGATGTGCGCGCCTAAGCTCGGCAGCAGGAAATCGCCAGAACAAATCGCGTGGCTTCGCCGAGCAATTGACTGAGGACCACACAGTCTTGGCATTGCTCGGAATATGGGTCCACGCTGGGGCACACCAGTGAGCCAGTCGCTGCCAGTGATTTGTCAATATAGCTGGTGATGTAGAATCTCCAAATAACAGCGAAGAGTTCTCGATACAATGCATCGCGGGCTGTATCCAGTGTTTTCTTGAGTAGATCAAAGACACGGCCAAGAAGCGGCAGCCAGATTGGGTAGAACATCGTCTCTGGTAAATGGGGTCCATCAGGAGACGAGCTTAGACAGAAAAGCGGTAGCGAGGTCGGGTTTTGTCCTTGTCGCTTTGTGAGCCAAGATAAATGAGATGCAAGAGGAATTCGACCATCTCCTCATCATCGAGGCCATGTTCGTCGCCTTCTCTCCGCGTGCTCTTTACTTTTGTGAAATCGGTCAAAAAATGAAGATCTTAGCAATGGTCCGATAAATGCACCTCCAACGAATGGTAGGGGGTTTCCCTTGCTGTCCCTGTCCATGAATAGTCTTCAGAATAGAGAGAAAGAATGTCGCAAAATGTTGGCTCAGGTGAAGGGTTCCAGAGAAAGTGATTTCGAGTGTTAATATCATCAAAATAACTAGGCATCATAAAGAAGGGTGTTGGCTTACAGGTTGAGGAGAAAGCTCGGCTTATTTTGCTAGTATATGAGACAAGAAGCAACAGCCTGTGTTGCGTTTCTCCCAGGAGACTTTGCGGCTAAATCTCTTAGTGTCGAATCAATCATCGCAACAGCCCAGCCATTAACAACCTTGGACTTCTTTTGGGCGGTGTGAGGGGCAAAACGAAAGATGGCTGAAAATCTGGGCGTAAAGCTCTTATGCTGTGAGAGAGCAATTGAGATCCTGTGAATGCCGGTTAGTGTTTTTCTGCAAGAGCATAAGGAGCTCAACATGGGGCGGCACCTTACCCTGACGGCATAGACTCAAATCACTCGTTGTTGTCCTGCTCGTTGCGCCATTCTCCCGCCCAGACAAAGAAATCACGGGGCAGGTCATGATGGGGGAAAGCAGCCTCTTCAAACAGTGAAAGTCGCCCATGCAGAATGAGAGCCTGGAGGATATCTGACATGACTAGTCCATCAATGGTTTTCGAAGACCGGGTCCGAGAACTGGCATCCTTTTCCTCCTTCCACACCTTGTTACATAACTCGCATAACGCTGCCACCGAATCTATGTCAGGAGGGCAGTCCTTTTGCAATCCGAGCCGTGAAAAATTGCCCATCTTGAGTCCGTCGTTTTTGTGGGATGCCCAATAGCGTTCTGTTCTGTCTGCGTCCAGGAAAGTAGGAACAAGATCCCGACGTACAAGCACAAAAGCCTACCAAAGCAGCAGTTAGCGTCCCGAGGTTAAGAATAGACGATCGCGACGAAATGGGTTTACCGTAACACGGTACCAATGGGTTGTCCCTACGCCCTGCGAGTTGGATGTGGTTAGCTCGGGCCTTCTTCTTGTTGATGCTATGTTTGCTTACTTCATTTCCCATGTACCCCTCGATCTCTTCTTCCACAATCACCGAATCGAAGCCGGACTCTTCGAGGATGTTGTGTTGTCAAGGTTTAGATCGTTGACGACCACATTTCCTTCCAAATCGCAGAGAGCTTTGACAGAGTGTGACAAGGGCTGGAGTTCAGGGCTTGGAACAACATAGGTTCAATTCATTTTAATAATCTTCAGTGGCCTCAAGATCCTTGATGAGGAATCTTTTCATCCCACTGCTCTGCTCTTCTGCTCACGTATTTATCTCTCACTGTGGTCCGTGCTTGTGATGACCTTAGGTATCTGCCAAGTCCAGCACATTCCTTCGATTATACATGAGCCAATGATGCCTTTGCTGCTACCGCCTGTAACCTGTTGCTTGCTTCACTTCCCAACGACTGGCTCAGAGCTCGCAGTTCACTGTGTCGTTGGCTGTGATCCAGGCTGCAGGTGGTTGACGTGTGACACAGAGTAAGTCGTGTCAGAAGAGTACCCTATTCTGTGAAGAAATTGCTTTGAATTCTTTGCTCGCTCGTAGACACGGCCGCCATAAGCCATAAAATCATCAAAGGAGTCCCCCAGACTCTTCCTTCTTCAAAAGAGCGACGAATAGTTCGAACTGAAGCTGTCGGGAGAGGTCCTTGAGAACATAGGCCTGTGCCAAGTCTCTGCCCTTCAGATACTGGCTTCGGTGTATTCGTGCTCGAGGATGTGATATACAGACATCATATCTTGCGAGCCCAGCCATATGTTGTAGAGCTTCGCGAAGAGGGTGGGTTCGGAACCTGGGAGTAGTGACAAAGGGCGCTCTGCCATCGGATTAATGGCAAAAGTTGTACGTTAAACCCCAACGATAGCGTGAAGTGACAGGTAAACCTCGTGTGTCACATCAGAGTACCATCAGATGAACGATTGTGCGACTTCAGTCTTGTAAACCTTGCGCTGACCACCGTGTGCGATCACCACATCACCGCCCACGCGCGGTGAGGGCAGTCAGATGACAAGTGTGCCAAACATGCCAAGTATCTTTTCGGTGCTGTTAAAGTACGGCGAGTTAGCTTACTAGTATTAGCCATCCGAAGTGATGCAGAGCCCCAGACATGAAACATGCTCGGTGTGTGGTTTGAAAAGCGCACCCTTCTCGTAGATGAGTATCTTGTAAATTTCAGCCTTGATGGGTGTGTTGATGCCCAGCTCTTTGCCAATCTTGATACAGATGTCCTTGATGTGGTCTGGCCATTTTGCGCTGCCAAGGCCAAACTACGCAGCATCCAGCTCCCATGTGTCGCGAACACTGATATTAACAACAGTCTCCGTTCCCCTTGCCGTACGGCGCTTGCTGCGCGCAGTTGATCAACTCGGTCGCCTGGGATTGAAAAAAAGGCATTCCCATGTCGCCAACAGCACGAACCCAGATACTCATAGGGGGCGTGGCCGGAAGTTTTTCGAAAGTTGCAAAGTATCCAGCCGGCTGAATGGTTTTAAAAACAGCAATGAGATGTGCTTTCTGTGTTTTGAACCTAGGAACTACAAGAGATTTATGGGCGTCAGTGAAATCCTGGGACTCGAGATCGAAGTCGTCGAAGCTCGCTATTGTCGTGTTTCGGAGTGATCGATAGATGAAGTTCAGGTTTGGTGAGGGAAATATCGAAAATAGTTGGTGTCCCCAGTACCAAGCATGACGAATATTTATCGGACATAGGTAGGTACCGATGAGGATGACAGGATGAAGATGAATTAAACCTGTGGTGATGATGCTTTCTGGGGCTGGTGTTTGTTTGCATTCTGAGGAAACAAGAACATACTTAGGTCAATGTACTATCGTCACAATAATGAGCAGGTTGGGGTCGGGTGTCTTTCTGTGTTTCATTGGGCTCAAAAACGAGAAAAATAACTTGTGCTCCTTGAAAATATCTTCCAGCCGGTTCTGTTATAATTCTAGACCAAAGCGGGGCCGCTACCGTTTAACCAACTGTGAGATAGCCATGGGCATATCAATGTGGTTCACATCATCATTAACTATCTTCAACCACAAAGACTTTCCATATAAAGCAGTTTGTCTAAACTCCCATCATCTTGGAAGCCTCCAGATGAAAATTCTCCCATTTTTGCCTGTCGAGCACAGAAGTACTGACTGTAACCTCTTTAGAATCCGACCCACCGCCACTCCTTACTCTCGCTATTCTCCGCTTTATCGAGCAGCAATGTCTTGGATACGTCCACCATCATCCACTCTAAACAATGCCAGTGCCATAGCATCCGAAAACATCGAGCCAGGAGGCCGTTTGATACTTAACATTCTCGTCAGGTTGATGGCGGGATCTGGTGATACAGGACTGACTGAAGCTGGGCCTGGCGACCTTGACCGCCTCGAAGGAGACTGATACATGTCTCCATTTCCATCCATACTGGCCGCATCCAATTTCTGGGACAGGTTTGGATGTCGCCAGCGGTCATTAGAACTCACGGACGATGCCGGTGATGGCAGCACCCTCTCTTTCACAGCACTTCGCCTGCTCAAAGTGCCCGCGGACATTTGTACATCGCCGCTA
Source organism: Triangularia setosa (assembly GCA_033296915.1). Taxonomy (NCBI): domain Eukaryota; kingdom Fungi; phylum Ascomycota; class Sordariomycetes; order Sordariales; family Podosporaceae; genus Triangularia; species Triangularia setosa. The sequence continues at coordinate 10,108 of MU866191.1, read as the reverse complement.
GAGTTGGTAATCCCGAGACCGCCATTCATTTTCAGGCCTTCCATCTGAGTAGCCATGTTTCCGATCTCGCCCGGAGGAGATAGAAACCGCTGCGGACTGAGGCCCCTTCCTCTCATTGGCGATTTTGACCTTTCTCCGTTCATTCTCATATTCTCGTACAGATTGGCCGGCCCGAGAGAGACTCCTCGAGAGGCGTCTTTCTTTCGGCTGTCTCTGTCCAGCAGTTTCCAAACACTTTCGAGCCAGACGACCTTCTCCATGGGCTTTGTCGAGCGAATGGGGAGAACTTCGGCACCTGTCATTTCACGAGTCGGCCAGGGGAAACTCACAGCCATCTCTCGGAGAGTCTGACTGGTGAGCTGGCGGAGGACTATGCGGATTTGCGGTTCGATGTTTGCCTCAGGAGGGAAGTGCCTTGAACTGCCGGTTAGTAAACTTCGTCCAGAACATGAGATATACTCAAAGACACATACCAGTCACGACGTTGCTCCAGACGGCTAGCAATCTGTACCATGGCTCCGACCAGCCTGCGGTTCATTGTTAGCAATGTCAAATGGAAAAGCTGGAAGGAGCAGAATCTTACCACTCAATGGCGACCTCATCAGGAACAGATTTGGCTTTGTCCAACAGCCAACCCAGCATCTCAGGCGAGCCAGATAGGTTCAGGATTGGAATACTTCTCTTGTCATGCTCCCGGTTTTGGAGTTTCATGATGAAGTCGTTGTACTCTTTCATGGCCCCCAACTCCAAGCTAGCAAATTTGCCACCCTGCAACGCATGGCAGATTTCATCACCCAACGCGATACCAGCCTTGATTCCGCTGTTCAAGCCACGGCCAGGCCAAAAGTGCACCGTCATGGCTGCGTCGCCTGCCACGGCAACAAGAGCATGGGGCCTGGTCACCGATGACGAGTCCGACAATGGCAACATATGGACACCTTCTCTCACGGCTTGGACCACGATGGGAATCCGCACAACGTTGATCACCTCGCTCTCCTTGAACCCAAACAGCTTCAACCCATCTTCGATCGCTTTCCACAAGGCTGAGTTTCGGTTCACTGACGGGGCAAACACCCTGCCTTCATCAAATCCCTCCGGAATGCTTCCATCTGGCCTTCTCAGACAGGCAGGGCGGCCAAAGTGGATCGGCTGTCCGTCAACACTCAACATCTTGTGCCACTCCTCCTCGGTAAGCTGCATGTTGAGATAGCCCCTGCCATCGTGGTCACTAGCGTTCAGCAGGTACCTCGTCTGTCCCAGCGTCAAAAACATGTTTAGGGGTTGGCTCCACGGAAGTCCATTCCTCGCTCCCCTATCAAACGCTAGACCCAACGCATAACTCTTCCCTCTCTCCGTCTCATAGCCGTCAAAATAGCTTTTCCTGACCCAGGACGCCGCACCATCCGTACCAAGCAGCACATGAAAGTCACCGCACTTGCCCGCCGCTAGCTCCTCCCTGGTGACGCCCTCGGCGTGCAAGTGGATTAACCCCGAGAACTCTTCTGTCTGGCAGTGCTTGAGAAACCGATCCTCGACCTTTCTGATCTGAATGTTTGCGCTCCCAGGCCAGACTCTCTCCGGCCTGCCCGCAAACAGAGCTTCATACGACCTTGGCGATAGCAGATTGGTCACGGTATCCTGAAGAGTGACAACCTGGTCTCTTCTCTTGGCTGTGGCGGGGTAGCCAACTTTGCCTTCGGGGGTGACGATCCACCTCCTCTCCCAGACATGGACTTCGACTTTGCCCTTGCCACGCTCAGCGAGGGATATCGCTGACGCTAAGCCGGTGGGACCGCCGCCGATGATGCACACCTTGAGTCGACCGGATGGGTACAAGAATCTGATCAGTTCTCCAGGGGGCAGCGGGGAAATATTTCTCTGGAGGGCAGGGTCGAAGAAGAAATCTAGCACGGCTCTGGCCCGGTCTGTGTACGGGTTCTCAGGGACACGAGCTTTGATGAGCATAAACCGGACAGCTTGGAGCAGTGGGGTGACGTTAAAGGATGTGTGGCGGCTGCGGTAGAGAAGACTTTGCATGGCATAAGCCAGGGCAGGCACAGTTTTGCTGTAGGACGGGTCGGCAAGGATAGCCCTCAACTTGTTGATAGTGGCTGCGTCACCACTCATCGAGACGATTCGAAGGAGGAAGATACGGGCTCGCTCGATATCGGAGCGGGAAATGTCTTCAGCTCCCCAGGCATCTTGATACACTTTGGGGAACAGGATAACGTCCTCATCTTGGGGGCTGGAGCTATTGCTAGAAGGGCTGCCGGCAGTTGCCGTTGCGGGTGTGGAAGCAGGAGTGACTTGAACAGAGGGCGGCGGAGAGGCAAATGGTGAAGAGGAGAAGCTGGCGCTGAGACGATCTCGCAATCTCGTACCGCTTGGTGGGCTCAAGGTCTTCCCTCCTCCCAACATTCTGATTGCTGGTTGCTGTTTGCGTTTGGCTCGGGCCGCGAAGAAGGGCTGACCGTACTCGTCCGGGGATAAGGAGATCCTAGGTGGTTGTTTCGAGCGAGGATCTGGTGATGCTGTTAGCAACCGAGTCGACAGTTCAGTCGGCATTTTGACGGCGATCTGTCTAATATTTGTTCCAAGATGAAGGTGCCAGTAGATGGGACGGCCAACATGGAGATGGGAAGACTAACTTACATGACAGGATCTATTATTGACTGGACTTGAGAGTCGTCCTTATATTACAATGTTAGTTGGGCTCGATGCATCAACACTTGGTTCATCAGGCTGTGATTCAGATGGCGTCGGGTGCCTGAAAATGCCAGATCAGATCAACACGCAGCGTGGCACAACTGATTGGAAATTGTGGGCAAGGTATCAATCACAGACAAAGAGCAGAAACAAAGGGATCCTCGCCTGATTTTCTAGCTCTCTTGCCGTGTTCCAGAAAATATGGGGAAGCATGCCGTATTATGGCCTGCTTGGTTGGATTTATAGCAACCATCGGGGACAAAGAAACATTCTGGGCTTTGCCCCGTACCCATGTTCCATGATCTGTAATGGATGGTTGGGTCCCGGGCGGCAGTGAAATCTTGCCAACCACCCTTGGCGGGTAATGAGCCTTCCGGCTGCAGCACAGTTCCGTTCCTAGTGCATTTAAGTTTTAGTTTCCGTCAAAGACTGGCGTTCATGCCACAGATCACACTGGCTCAGATCAAGCAAGCCCATTAGGTAGGTAGCTTGTGATGGCTCCGGCACAAAGGCTGAGCTTTTGAGCGCCAGCACTGCTGTCGGACTCGCAAGTCCGATGTGTGATGTGGCAGAAGTTAGTCATGGTCTTTTTTGTCTGCGGCGTCAAGCATTGAGAGGCGGTTGTCCACAAAGATGGGGTAGCATCGAAAACCAGATGCGCAGTTTGAGCTGTGGCACCAACAACCCCGACCAGTCAAATCTCATGAAGCCCCAAAAGAAAGACAACTGCATGAGCGCGGCTTGCATCTTTCTGCGTGCTTGCCATGTTGGTGCAGTTCACCGCAAGACGAAATCTGATAGGCACTGATAGCTGTCGCCTCTCTCATGGGGGTAGCAACCTAAAGATTGGAAAGCGTTCCAATGCCACTTTGTTTCAAAGCAGGACAGCTGGCTAGATCTTTACTTGGCTCACCACCCACCGATGCCAAGGTGGGCTTGGCTTGAAGATCGGCCTTCTGAGTGGTGAGACACGAAAACGGTTGCAAGGTCGACTCCACCACCCATATCTTAGCGTGTTGTTTTGCCGCTTGGGTGGTAGATAGGTTTGGGTTCTGGTCTCTTGGTGGTCATTTTTAGGTGCTGACTGTGCCAGGCCAACAACTCAGTGGATAATGGTCAGTTTTCACATCAGCAAACTCAACTGCCTACAAGTGTGTAGTGTATGCATCATGTTATCAAAATATTCCGGTCTAGATGTCCATCGTAGGTGGATATTGCTAAAAATGGGCGTTCAACATATAGACGCTCAGTCATGGGTGCGTCAGTTACCGCGTCTATCCGGACCACAAGCAACCGAAGCGACATGTTCTGGCCCCCAGCGCTTAAATGTTCTAAAATTATTACAACCCACCAGCTACCACCACCCGCCTCCGCCACCATCAAAGTTGTTGTATGGTGATGAGGAATTAACAGCAAACCAAAGTAAATATTGATGCACCACCTCCCATCCTTGTTCGTTAGGTCATACTTCTGATCATTGAGTCCGAAGAGATCTAGAGATCATTCTCAAAGATTTCCCAACTTGTCCGCTGATAAACAGAATATGTTCAACTTTACAGTTGGCCCATTCTGATAGGCATAATAGGTAGGTTTATATAAAACTATGCATTTGGTTTTGGACCATCACTGCTAATCCAGTCTCCACCTAGTGAAGAACCAGTGGTCAAAAGGGAGCAAGACACCGTGCCTCACATTATCACCGTCCGTCACCTCAGTCGGCTTCTCTAAGAAAACCTTCTAATCAGATTGAGCTAGCAGTCCATTCCAGTTCTGCATTCATTCTCAGCTACTTTCTCCTTAGTTCTTGCCAAAACTCAAAAACATCAGCAGCTGTCCAACTTGGACGTGAGTAAGGATCGGAGTTTTGTGGGGAGCTGCGTGGTGAGTTTCTGACAGGCAGCACTGTTTTGTGAAGACCCCTTTTTGATCATGGAAGTTCGATTCATTGATCAGCCTCACAACTCTTGATAAGAAGATGCTTTCATGGTTTCTTGATGTCTCTTCGTTCTATGTACCTAGCTAGTTCGTCCAACGATACAGGTGATCGAATTGTTCATTACAAGCCTGTCTCCCTTTTCATCACTCCTTTCTCAACCTCCAGTCTAGCACCTGGCAGTTTGAATGGCGTACACAGTTGTGCACCCAATGTTGTTGCATGCGTTGGGGTCGCTGCAAGGGAACGAAACGACGGCAGTGGGAAGGGCACCATCACACCCGCAAGGACGAGTGAGGACAGAGGTGGTGGTGCACTGAGGTACGAAGCAGCTTTTGCATGCCGTGGCTGTTTGGGTGATTGTTGGGCAGGCGGCGCCACAGGGCTTGGTGAATGTCGAAACTGAGGTTTGGGTCACGGTGGCGGTGATGGTTTGCTTGACGGTCGATACAGCAGTGGTTGCGCTTGTGATGGTGCGGGTGGCAGTCGCAGTCGTAGTGCTCACGGTTGTGATGGTGCGGACAACGGTAACGCTGACAGTTGAGGCTGGGGGAGCGGGAAGGGTGAGCGTCGAGGTCGCTGTCGCTGTTGTAGTCTTGACATCGGTCTCAGTCTTCGTGACAGTAGCTGTTACCGTTTCTGTCGGAAGACCAGGTCGGCCAGTTCTGACTGTGGATGGTGTCAGGGTAATCTGGCCCAGAATGCCGCTGTATTGTGGTAGGTAAGCAAGGTGCACCGCCTTGGAGAGGGGTTACAGTGATAGGAGCCTACCTGGCGGCGAGACCGAGGATAAGAACAATGTTAGAAAGCATTCTGAGTGACCGAAAATGAGAGGTGGGTATCTTGAGAAAGAGGAACTGCGACGAGATTGGCTTATCCTTACCTCATGGCGCTGCGCTTCTCAAGACTCTTATACTTCGTGCCAATGACAATAGTGCAGACTGTCAAGCTGGAGTTTGGAAGCCAACATCTTGGCATTGGCAAACAAAGCTGACTTTACATATTGAATTATATTTCACGGAGCTTCCGCATTCAGTCAGTGGGCACTGTTGTTGCTATAAGAAGGCACTCAGAGAGCATTAAACGAGCCGGTATAACCTGGTCGTTGGGTTCTTGTTTATTTTCTGGTCTGTTCTTTGTCTGTCGTCTGGTCCAGATCGCAGCTGGGACTGACCATGGGCCAATCGCATTTGTTACTCTGGAGTAAGCTGTTGTATGCCGTTTATATTGCCGTTGCAATCGCGACGCTGATTTTGGGCGTGACCCTTTGTGAACACAATTAAGCGGTTAATATACCCGCTCTCGTTTCCAGGAACCCAAACAGTAATTTAATCTTTACAGTTGCTATAAATACCAACGCGACGAGGAGACTGCAATGCACTGCCCGGAAGGGTCCATGATACCGAGAATCACACTTCGAGATCATGGGTTGGCTAGATACATGAACGAGATGCTGTTTCCCCCCGACATCGGCATCCTTTTTCTTTTTTTTCTTTTGGTAGGTAGCTACAATATCACGGCATACCTAAATGATTGGCAATAGCTCTGTTGAACCTGATCACCTGAACTGCCCAGTTGCGAGGAGTACTTTGCCCCTATTTTCTGGTAATCCCAATTCACGCGATGATGGGCGCTGCCATGTCATGTAAGGCTGGCCAGCCATAATCAACCTTTGTCGCATCTCAGAATCCCTCGGTTCCATGACGCCCGAACAGTCAACTAACGGGGGGTCGGGTAGTTCCGGCCAGTCAATGGGATTTTTGGCCTCCTCTTCTGAATCAGGGTCCTCGTCGGCAGCTTTGCGGCGCTCCACCCATTCCTTGAGAACCCGATGAAACTCGGAAACATCGGCATCAAGATTCACTTCTGGGTCCTTCTCCCATAGATCGGCATTCAGGAGTTGGGCGCCATCTACCTCGTACGGGCTCTCGCCGTCGAGGACGTCGCCGAGACTCCGAGTGATTACATCAAACATGGCAACGACAACGAGGTCGACATCGCTGATTTCTGGCTTCTCGCCAAGGGGAAATGCTGAGTTGAAGTCGAAGAGTAAAAGGTTGTCGGTTTCAGCATCTATGAGGAGGTTCCATGACAGGACGTCACCGTGGACAACCCCCAGTTCGAGATTGAGATAGTCGATCGTCTGTCAACAAATTAAAGTAAGTCTTCTGAGTCAGGATTTGGGTGAGATAACCAGCAAAGAAAACAGAAAAAAGACATAGACGGGATCAGGAGCAGACTAACCTCTATCAGCTGGTGCAAGTACTTCATTTTGAAGAGCCGTGTCTTGGAATCATCCACCGTGCCGCCTGGAATGAAGTCGCTGGTGAAACCGACAACCTTTTCAACACCCTTGACTGTCTCGGTAACTAGGCGATCAAACGAAACAATGTGTGGGTGAATCATGCGAGAGTGCATGCCAATGACGCAGTTGATTTCCTCCCAGAAGGGCCCAATGTTGTTTTCGTAAACGAGATACTTGAAAGCCGCCTCCTTCTTATGGCCTTCGATGACCTCATAGGCTACGCGGTCGACTTGAAGTCCTAGACGGTCAAGTTCAACAAGGTCGGAGCGGCTAACGGTAGGTAGATCAGGTGGAAATTGATCCACGGTCCAGTAGCAGGGAATCATGGTATAATCATCCTCGACTTGACAGCCTTGGTCAATAAGTTCGTTGCCGTCAGAGCTGACCTGGATCCACACTGAATCAGACCGTATGGCTCCACCGTCGAGATGTTTTGCCATGGTCTCAAAGATAAAGTACTCATCTCTGATGTCTTCCGTCATATATAATTTGATAGCGCGCCGTTGGTCAAAGTCGAAAACCAACGCGAAGCGACCTCTCGGGGTCCAACTAAATTTGCTTAAGGTAAAGCGCTGGTCTGGATCGCAATTCTCGAAGAAGCCCATGGTGCTTGCTGGTTACTGGAAAATCAAGGGTACGAGATGAATGGTGAAAAAGTTTGATGGTGTTCGTGAATAGAACAAAACAGAGGAAAGTCGTATACCTTCTCATAAGAAAAGCCAACGTAGACTCAGGTGTTTGCTGGAGCTATGCGATATACCCATCATTCCATGTTGAAGTAGCAAGCGAGAAGGCGTGTAAAGAATGCGAGCACAAGCCTGCGCTAATTGTGCGTTCGCAGTAGGCTATTTTTAGCACGGCACATGACCACGCCCCAGAGGATCGAATTGGTGATGACCAACATACCTCCTTAGAACCCCAACTAGGTAAGGTATAACACCGCCTTATTGCAGAATTACCCATACCCAGTTAACACTGCCGCCTCCTGAAAACCCGGGGTTTTGACCACATGCTCCCTGTGTTGGGTTCTAACTATCTGTTGACACGGCGGCAGAATGAACTTGACTCGGATTGGCTCATATCGCGAATAACATGATGTTGTGTTTAAACTAACTTGATCTACTCACTGCCTCGCTCTCCCGTATTATGAAGTCTGTTGGTTCAATGCCGCGTCATTTTTCTAGTAAAGAGCCATAAATGAGCGGCGGAAAAGGCTAGACTGATGCTCACCATCATCCTTCCTGTTTCAACCCGCGAACTCTGAGAGTGCATTTATAATGGTCCTGGATGGTTGGCCCATGATTAAAACATGTCGTATTAATAACTATCCTGGTCTCTGCGTATTGTATTTCCAGCTTTGAAACCAGTTCATGTTAATTTGCAGAGTACTCAAAGTATTTATATGAAGCTTTATCTCCATCAACATCATTTCCAGGTGTATACTTTCCACTTATATCATTCCACTAACGGCTCGAATCTCTCCCAACCACATATCGAATCCCGAACTCCAAAACAAACATTCTCTCTTCAGGTACATCTCTTCGAAATCTACCACCATGGCTGCCAACCTTTCAGCGGCGGAGATGCAAGCACGGGAAGCCTTTCATACTATGATGCGGAATACCTTCCAATCTTGCAACGATGCTGCCGAGCCTCCTTATGTGATTGTTGGGGACCACGTTACCGACAACACGTGCAACTGCTTTGGATATGCGGTTTACAATGCAGAATGGGAAGATCCAAATGACAGATACACCCTTCGTGGGCGTATTAATGCTCAAACATGGGCCCAACTGGATGAGGATTGTAAGCAACCCACCTACTGAGACGAAAAGGTTGAAATTTCCACTCGCTAACTGATATTTAGTCGACAGGCGCAAGTTCTATGAGATTCCCTTTGATACAATTCGTCAAGCCAATGACGTTGAGGTAATTATCATGGCTCCTCTTGAATACGACCTTGTCAAGATACTCATATCTAATTACTCTGCCCATAGGTCTACCAAGCACCGCACTACTCGGGGCCCACGCATGCGCACAAGATTCTGGACCAAGCCAACGGCATCTGCGCGTCCAAGCAGGAAGACTCAGGCGTAATCGAACATGATCGGATGCTTCTCACTTCCAATATTACTGGTCACGCAAGTCAATTCAAGTATGGTGCTTTGACGAGATTGTACCGCCGGAATGAAGCCGAGCATAACAAGAGATGTAAGACTACCCACCGCTCCGGTTTCGAGAGAAAACAGAACAAAAAGCAGAGAGCGGAAAAGTTCCGGTCAACAGTACAGATAGCTAACAACACGTATCACCACCAGGGGTCCTGACCAAGTCCAAGCGCAAGGTTAGAGCTAAGGATGCCGAGAAGACCAAGTCAGGCAAGGGCTTCCAGCTCAAGAAGACTCTAGCCGGCGGTGTCACAAAGAACAGCGGCACCAAGAGGGTCAAGAGCACACCCCAAGGCGCCAAGAAGGAAAAGGCGGATATTGCAGCAGCGCAAAAGCTCCTGCTTACGAAGTTTGCTTTGTGGAAGAGCCATTCCCCTCCACGTAAGGCAGCTGCTGCCCCTGTGAAAGGTGCTGCCCCTGTGAAAGGTGCTGCCCCTGTGAAAGGTGCCGCCCCTGTCAAGACCACCAAACCACCCGCTAAGAGATAGTGGAGGTACTTGCCGAGGTTCTGACGTACAAGTTAGGTCTGCAGGGTTGTTGTTGGAGGATACAGTGAACGGCAAGAGGCAATGCCCGAAGTTCTGAGCTAGAGCTAGAATATACGGTAAACTCAGGTAGACGGGGAAGGAGTTTTGCTATTTAGATACTGGGATGCTCCCGCTGGCGGGCGCAATAGGCTGGCCCAATAAAATTTTCCATTGGTTGCCTAAGTCTTTTGTTTACTACTGTGTTATCCCTAAGTGAGTGAGTTTGGGCTCTCCAAATGCTGTCGATGGACGAGTTGGCCTGGTGACACCACAAACTCTAAGATCAGCATACTGTTATCCCTTGCTTGGCCATGGGATTCGGTAGGTAGCCCCATCAAGGGGAGAGTTGAAGAGACTTATTTCTATTTTAAAATATGTTAAAATACAGCACTTATTTGTGGATTTTACAGTATGTTCTTTCTCGTGGCTTACAGCACTCAAAGGCTTCAAGCCACAGCGCCCATAACGC